>QAPG01000139.1:0-78025 GCA_004366825.1 Colletotrichum spinosum | reverse complement strand
TAAATATTATATGAAAGATATTTAATATTATTTAGAATATTTTTTAAATTACTTTTTATAATTAAAGTAATCTCTTTAGTATTACTCTACTTAATAAGTAATAATGCTTTAGTTTTATTAATTAAAAAAGTATAATCTTTAACTATATAAATAGTAGCTCTAGTATTAATAAAGAATAAAATAGTTTCAAACTATTTAATAGAACTCCTATTTTGCTAAACCTTTTTAGAAATTAAGGTATCTAGAGTTTTTTTAATAATAATTCTTTTAAAAAAAAGTTAAATTAGAGTTATATTTTTAAACGTAATACCTTCTTCTTTATCTTCTTCTTCTTTTTTAGTATTTTTATTAAGTTATATAAGATCTTTAATAATAGGAATTTCTTTAATTAATATTAAAATAATATTAATTAAATTTGAATTATTAATTTTATCTTTTTTTTATATAAGATCTTTAGTAATAGAAATCTCTTTAACTAGTACTAAAGTAATATTAACTAAATTTGAATAATTAGTCTTATCTTTTTTATCCTTTTGTTTTTTAGAACGTTTAGGAGGACTTTTAGATTTTATCTAATTAGAAGTCTTTTTAAAATAAAGATTAAAATAGTTCTTTTTAGTATAATTAGTCTTTTCATAATAATAATAGAAAATACCTTTCTATTTCTTCTAAAGTTTCTTAATAACCTTAAAAAAGACTATTTAATAATCTTATTCTTAAAGCTCTTTTTAATTATACAATTAATTAAAGAAGGGTAAGTTTTCCTTTTACACTTATCTAATAGATTAAAGAATAAAGAATCTAACTTATAAGAATCCTTATTAGATTTAAGATTCTAAATAACTAAAATAATAAAACCTTTATAACTTTTATTTAAACTATTTAAAATATAAATAATAATAACTTAATTAAATAGTTTAATTTTATTATAAGAGAAGTTATTAACAAGTTCTTCAATCTTATTTAGATACTCTTTTATAAATTTAAAGTTATTAAAAATAATATTAAAAGGCTCTTTTTAAGCAAGAAACTTATTAGAAAAACTAGTTAATTTATAGAGTTTTTTTAAATAACTAAGTATATTAAAAATATTAGTATTATTTTTAATAACTCTTAAAGAACTACCTTTATAGTTTAACTATATATAACTAAAAGCTTTATAATACCTATTAGGATTAATTAAAGAAATAGGCTTAGTTAAATCTATAAAGATATTTTTACTAATAAGTAAAGCCTTTATATAGATAGATTAATTGCTATAATTCTAAGTCCCTTTTACCTTTAGAATAAGATAAGACTTAGATTTACTTATATTCTTTAATAATAACTTAAGAAAGTAAAATAGTTATTTAATAAAGAATTAATCGAAATTCTAAAGTAGGATTAAAATACTTAAAGACTAATTCTAGTGAACTATTATTAACTGAAAAATCAATAATAATATAGATCAATAGTTGATTAATAATTAATACCCCTATGACTGATAGTAGTTTAGAATTTAAATCTTATAAGAGATATTCTTTTTATAAAAGTCTAAGAGGATCTAAAGTTCTAATTTATAAAAATCATAATAAACCTAAGATTTTAATTTATAAAACTCTTAGTAGATCTAAGATTCTAATTTATAAAGGTTTTAGTAGACCTAAGATTCTAATTTATAAAAGTCTTAATAGACCTAAAAGTTCGTTTATAAAAGTTTTAGTAGATTTAAAATATAAGAAATTTTCAGCTTCTACTACTTAACTATTTCTTTCACTAGCCTAATAGTCAGCCTACTATTCCAACTAGTATAATCTCCTTATAGATTTATCTAATATTAAATTAATTAATTAATAAGAAGAGTTAGTTAGTTGGTTGAACTAGGTATAAAAAGAATAAGTTATAAAACTTTATAGAAATAGTTAAAAGAGGCTTTATATAGATAGATAGATAGCAGAAGGTTTAGAGTTAGTTAGTATAAACTCTAGTATAGTTTAAATAGGTATTAATAAAGATAAAAATATTAATATTAATAATAAGTATAAATAGAAATATAACATAAAGAGAGAAGTCGATATAAAGTTAGGTTTATAACTTATTGAATTAATAATAAATAGCTAGTAAAAGGTTAAAAGGAATCAATAACTTTTAATTATTAAAGAATAAGTTATTCAGAATGATATCTAAATATAATACTAATATTAATATAAATAGTGATGATAATGGGAAGTTCTAATTCTATAGGAAGTAGGGAACTTCGTAATATTAATATCTAAATAGAATTTATTTTCAGAAAGATTAACCTTATATTATATAGAACTCTTAGCTTTATTACGCTCGGGCTACTAAGTAGTCTATTTACTAAGTATTCTAATATTATAGTTTGATTAATTTAGAGTATAAATAATTAAAGTAGTATAACCTTAACCCTAATAATTAATTTTCTACAATAAATAGAAAATATAGGGTTATAAGAGTAATAAAGAATACTCAAGCCCTTATTTACCTAAAATAAGTTATTAGGATAAATATAAGTAATAGCTAAATAGCTAGAACTCTAATAGTCCTATCTTTTTTATCTTTTTTTCTTTTTAAAAGAAGTTTTAAGAAGACTTTTAGATTTTATCTAAATAGGAGTCTTTTTAGAATAAAGATTAAAATAATTCTCTTTAGTATAAATAGTCTTTTTATAATAATTTTAAAAAATATCTTTCTATTTCTTTTAGAATTTCTTAATAACCTTAAGAGAAACCTACTTAATAACTTTATTCTTAAAGTTATTTTTGATTATAAAATTAATTAAAAAAGTATACGTTTTCTTTCTAAACTTATCTAATAGATTAGAAAATAGGGAATCTAACTTATAAGAATCCTTATTAAATCTAAAACTCTGAGTAATTAAAATAATAAAACTTTTATAACTTTTATCTAAACTATTTAAGATATAAGTAATAATAACTTAGTTAGGTAGTTTGATTTTATTATAAGAGAGGTTGTTAATAAGTTCTTTAATCTTATTTAAGTATTTTTCTATAAACTTAAAGTTACTAAGAGTAGTATTAAAAAGCTTTTTATAAGTAAGAAACTTATTAGAAAAACCAGTTGGTTTATAAAGTCTTTTTAAACGACTAAATATATTAAAAATATTAGTATTATTCTTAATAACTCTTAAAGGACTATTTTTATAGTTTAACTATATATAACTGAGAGCTTTATGATACTTATTAGGATTGGTTAAAGAAATAGGTTTAGTTAAATCTATAAAGATATTTTTACTAATAAGTAAAGCTTTTATACAGATAGACTAAATATTATAATTCTAAGTCCTTTTTAATTTTGGGATAAAATAAGACTTAGAGTCACCTATATTCTTTAATAACAACTTAAGAAAGTAAAGTAGTTATTTAATAAAGAATTAATTAAAATCCTAAAGGGACTAACTCTAGTGAACTATTATTGACTGAAAAATCAACGACAGTATGGCTTAACAGTTAATTAATAATTAACATACCTGTAACCTATAGTGGTTTAGGGTTTAAATCTCGTAAGAGAAACTCTTTTTATAAAGGTCTGAGAAGATTTAAAGTTCTAATTTATAAAGGTTGTAGTAGACCTAAGATTCTAATTTATAAAGGTTTTAGTAGACTTAAGAGCTAGTTTATAGAAGGTTTTAGTAGACCTAAGAACTAGTTTATAGAAGGTTTTAGTAGATTTAAAATATAAGAGATTTTCAGCTTCTACTACTTAATTGTTTTTTTTACTAGCCTAATAGTAAACTTACTACTCTAACTAGTATAATCTTTTTATAGATTTATCTAATATTAAATTAATTAATTAATAAGAAGAATTAGTTAGTTAATTAAGGTAGGTATAAAAAGAATAAGCTATAGAGCTTTATAGAAATAGTTGAAAGAGGTTTTATATAGATAGATAGATAGCAGAAAGCTTAGAGTTAGTTAGTATAGACTCTAGTATAATCTGAATAAGTATTAATAAAGATAAGGATGTTGATATTAATAATAAGTATAGATAGAGATATAATATAAAGAGAGAAGTTAATATAAAGCTAGGTTTATAACTTATTGAACTAGTAATAAGTAATCAGTAAAAAATTAAAGGGAATTAATAACTCTTAATTATTAAAGAATAGGTTATTCAGAATGATATCTGAAAATAGTACTAATATTAATATAAATAGTAATAATGATGGGAAGTTCTGGTTCTATAGGGAGTAGGGAACTTCGTAGTATTAATATCTAAATAGAGTTTATTTTTAAAAAGGTTAACCTTACGTTATATAGAACTCTCAGCTCTGTTACGCTTGGGCTACTGAGTGGTCTGTTTACTAAATATTCTAATATTATAGTTTGATCAATTTAGAGTATAAATAATTTCTAGTTCTATAGGAAGTAGGGAACTTCGCAGTATTAATATCTAAATAGAGTTTATTTTCAGAGAAATTAACCTCACATCATATGGAACTCTTAGCTCCGTTACGCTCGGGCTACTAAGTGGTCTGTTCACTAAATATTCTAATATTATAGTTTGATCAATTTAGAGTATAAATAATTAAAATAGTATAACCTTAACTCTAATAATTGATTTTCTACAATAAATAGAAAATATAGGGTTATGAGAGTAATAAAGAATGGTTATGAGAGTAATAAAGAATACTCAAGCCCTTATTTACCTAAAATGGGTTATTAGGATAAATATGAGTAATAGCTAAATAGCTAGAACTCTAATAGTATCTCTAGTAATTCTACTACTAGGGGGGTATATAAGAATAAGTATAGTATTAAGGCTGCCATATAGCTATACCGGCTTATATAAGGACTAACCGCTCTATTTATACGTATTCAAGCGCTTCACTCTAGCTTGAATAGATTATACTTTTTAAAAACCTACATTCAGACCGTATACCGTATTATTTGTTTATCACAATATTAGTATTATTTATATTTTTATTATTATTAATTATAAAGTTAGAATTCTATCAACTTATTCTATAGGCTAGTTATAGTTCTAGTATATCTTATAGCTCTATTATTACTTAGTTATAATTATACTTAGTTTAATATTATTCTATTCTTCTAGTATTAAATTAATAATCCTTCTTTAAACTATTACTAAATAATCTATAAGTTTAGCTAGTAAGTTGTATTTTCTCTTTTTACTAATTTAATTCTTTTACTATAATATTAATTTTATTATTACTATCTTTATTAGATTTATCTTATTTAATATAGAAAGTAATTCTTATTTAAAAATTAATAGATAATATTATTTAATTATATATAATAGTATATATACTTTGTTTATAATAGTTAATTAGTAGAATAGTTTTAAATATTTTATAAGTCTAAATATTATTAATTAAAACTACCTAATTATTATTATTAATTTTTATAATTCTATTTAAAGTCTAGCTATCTTTCTATAAAATAGAAATTTAGCTAAATATAAAATTTATAGTCTTTCTAAATTATTCCTTTCTCAATCTAAGTATTTCAACCTTATTCTTCTCTTACTTCTTCTTATTTATATTCTAATTTCTATTTCTCTTATAATCCTTAAAATATATAAAAACCTAATATTCCTATTCTTTATAATTAAAATACTAGTAGAACTTATCTAAAATAATACTATATTAATCTAATAAGTTATTATAAGATTTATTATTTATTCTATTTTTTAACTAATAAGCTTAATTATTATCTCCAACTTTCTATATAGTAATATTAACTAAAAACTTATATATTTCTTCCTATATTTTCTCCTAATACTTTACTATCTATAGTTATATCTTTTTAAAATGAGTAAAATAACTTTTATTTTTATTAGAATTTATATCTTCTAATTTAATTATTACTAAATTATAATAAGTCTTAATATAAGTATAAAGCTCTTCTAAAGTAAGGTTATCTATTAAGATATTAATATACTATTTAACCTTCTTATTTATATATAGATAATTATATATTTAATTCTAGAAAGTCTTATTCTTCTTACTATTATATATATATATAACAAAATATAGTATATTAATTTAATTAAGTATTTTATTAGAATCTTAATATCTAGCTTTTATACTTATTTTAGATATATTAGGATTATTTCTCTAGTCTTTCTAGTAAAGTTTAAAACTTTAGATAATATAAAAATATTAACTTCTAGCTTTTATTCCTCTAGGTATTTTATAATAAAAACTTTAGAGATTTTCTCTTAGTTATATCTAGTTTCTAGAATCTACTTATCCTATTACTTTTTAATATATCTTTAGAAACTTTCTCTAAAGTAAGCAATATATTAATAATTCAACTTAATTTCATTAGTTATTAATAGTTAGTCTATTCTTATTTTAATAGTATTAAGATATTCTATTAAAGAAAAACCTTTTCTATTACTATAAAATCTAATCTTATTTATATTATTAAATTTAAAATATTTAAAAATATTTAGTATTAGAATTTTAGGATTCTATTCTTTAGATATTACTACTAATATCTCTTTATTTAAAAAGAATATATTAAGTTATATTATAAGATTTTATAGTATAAGAGATAGATTTTCAGAACCTAATATATTTTATAAATAAATATATTTTCTCTTAATAAAAAAATTCTAAAGTTTATTAAATAATAAACTACTTATCTTCTTAATAAGCTATAAAATATAAGATATATAGTATTATAATATATATAAAAAATTAGATTTTCTAAAGGGTTATTATCTTATAATAGTTATAATAATTTAAAGCTAATACGAATTAATAATCTAATTAAACTATTTAGTTTTATAAAGATATCTTTAGTAGTCCTATATACCTAGGGATAAAATATAGTAATCTAGCTATAAATAAATATAAGTAATAAAAAAGATAAATTCTTAAGAAAAACAAACTATTATATAAATTAAATCTCTATAGCTCTTAAACTAGTTAATAATTAGTATAATTTTCTTTTCTAATAATAATTATTATTCTAAATAAGATTCTATAGGAATTATATATTATAATAGTATTTAGAAATCCTAAGTACTATATAACTTATTACCCTACTTACTACTTTTTATTTTATTCTATTAGTTTTATAACTACTACTTCTAAATAGGTACCTCTAGGTAATAGCTTTCTTTCTAATTCTTCTTCTTTTTTTAGTAAGTAAAAATATAAATACGAATAAGCTAGATATCCTTACTTATTTGTTTTAGCTTTTCTTAACACTTTTAGTTAATCTAGATATCTTAGTCTTTTATAATAAGATTATAATTAGTCTAACCTTAGGATTCTTCTTTTTTAAACTCAAGTTATTCTTTATCTTCTTCTTTAGTAAATATTTATTTGTAGTAGTAGTCTTCTTTTAGATAAAAGAATTTATCTTTAGTTTTTATTATAATCTTTCTATAAGTATATCTTATATATTCTATATCTTTATTAAATTTAGTTTATTTAGCTATAATACTTTCTATATATAATTTTTTAAAGTTTAATATAGTAAGGTTTAGATCTTAGTAGTATAATAAGTTTATTAAGATTAAAATATTATAGAATTATTTTTTAATATTAAATATAAGTCTTTAGAGTTTTAATATTTTAGATATTTTAGAACTTTTATATCTTTCTATTTAAAGTTTTATAATATATTTTATTTAATATATTATTATATAGACTTATTATATAAGGATTATTTAAATATAATAAATCTCTATATATACCTTCTCCTAATTATTAAAACTATAGATATAGATATTTATATTTATAATTTTTATTTTCTTAATTTTATTAATAAGTTAGACTAAAGTTCTCTTATCTACTTAAATAATTCTATTAATAATATTAGAAATATTATAATAGTTATTAGTATTCTTAATTTCTTAGTTTTTAATATTTTTCTCTTATTTTATTTCTTCTACTAATTTCTATATAGACTATTATATTT
Source organism: Colletotrichum spinosum (assembly GCA_004366825.1). Lineage (NCBI taxonomy): Eukaryota > Fungi > Ascomycota > Sordariomycetes > Glomerellales > Glomerellaceae > Colletotrichum > Colletotrichum spinosum. The sequence continues at coordinate 70,106 of QAPG01000139.1, read as the reverse complement.
AATTCTATATAATAAACTTTCCCTTTAAATTTAAAAGATTAAGGTTATTATTCTATCCTTTTTTTTAGATTTTTCTAGTAATTAGGTTTCTTAATATTAGTTTTCTATTTATACTATTAAATTCATATAAGTTCTATCTATAGCTTTTATAATACTTTTTTAATAGAGCTATTTCTAAAGTAATTAGTGTTAATAGGAGTCTAATAGCTAGTATTCTATAATATACTAATTATTTAAAAATATCTTTAAATTCTTAAGCTTCTATTTAGATTTAAATATTATCTTTTTATTCTTCTATTTATTCTAATTACTATATAACTTATTTAATAGTATTTAGTTTCTATTATATACTATTTAATAAAATCTATATATAGAGGTTTTAGCTTATTTTCTAAGCTTCTAAATTATTTTAATAGTTTAAATTATTTTAAACTTTTATAATTTTATTATTAAAACCTTCTATTAATTTATCTTTAGTTAACAAATAGGAAAACTATACTATTTATTTAAATCTAATAAATTCTTTAATACTATTAGTTATTATATAAACTTCTAAAAGGTTCCTATTTAGGAATATTATAATTTTAAATAGGTATATTTATAATAAGGAATTTAATATAATCTATTAATAGGATAATTAAGAGGATTATTAGTTATATTTATCTATATTTATTAGGATTCCTCTTATATATTAGCTATTAACTATTAGAATAAATTAAAATATTATTATTATTATATTATATTATATTAGTAATATGAGGATAGTAATCTTGATATTTTATTTTATCTACTAGGGATATCTTCTAATATAATAAAACTTTTATACTTTTAATAAGAGCTATTTTTAGGTTTATATTTAAATAGTTTTAATAATTCAAATTAACTATAATTATCCCTTTTTCTATATATATAGTTATTTAAATATAAAACTAAATATTCCCCTTTAGTAGAAGAAATATCTACCTCTAGGTACTATTGAAAATCATATAAAATATATTATAATTATTCTAAATATATTACTTAGTAGGTATTGCTAATATAGCTAAAGGACTGCTATATATATAGGGGGGTTTGTTCTTATTAGGTATGCTTAGTCATTTCCATTCTCCACAGGGTTCCGTTCTTGGTGCAGCTTTCGTCACCTACTCCCTAGGTAGTTCCCGGGCTGTGACTTGCAATGACTACGGGCATACGTAGTACGTAATCAGACTTCTTTCGGCCTCTACCGCGTAACTCTAGGAGATGATGGGGGGAGCAAATCTCGTGGTAATGCTTACTCGCCGTCTTGTAATTACTACGTCAAGGTAGACATCAAGAGCAGGGACCATCGTCGGTCCAGGGGAACTGCGCGGCGAAGCCGCGAAATCGGTCCGGGATTCTACAGTCCAACACCGCAAGATGCATAATTTCGCAGCCTAGCCCGTGAGCCGCGCAACATCGTCGACGCCACGTATGCAGTGATCCCTTCCGTTCCTTCTCCCTCCTCGACAAGGTCCTACATCTCTAGAAGTGACATACGCAGCAATGGTTTACAAAGGCTTACAAACCATCCAGCAACTTGCGTGCCAGGTTCCTCCTCGGTCCTCATGACCAAGTTCACGACTCCCACGGTTTCGTGAAACTTGAATTCCTCCCTGCCGGACTGGACTTCCTATGTTAGTTGGCTTCGATCAGGCCTCGGCTTTAAGGATAGCACATTGCTCCGTCCTCCTTTGCTTTTTTTTTCTTGATGCCATTTCTTGTTTGCATCGCCGTGCCCTTCCTCAACGGATGTGAAAGGTGATCAGCGTAGACGTCTCTGCCATGAGCATGTCCAATGTCATGTCATACACCGTAGCAAAGAGTGGAAGCGTATGCCAATTGGTACTTCTTCTGTATTTACTCATAACGCATGAAAGCACCGTGTTTTTATCCTGAGTTGCCCAACACCACCTTGTAAATATCAGTCTCGCTAGGATCTTCATGCTCATCATACGGTTCCCCGGACAGGCCCAACCCATTGCTGCCTGGCTTCAACTTCTAGTTGGCCTCGACCACAGCTGCGTCGCCAATGAGGTCCTCAGTTACAGCCTGAGTACCTTGATTCCGAGCAGACTTTGCCTTGTCCTTGTCTGACTTCCATTTCCCACCTTTCAGCAGTGTACATGCAGCTTTCAAAAGGTCGGGGCGATCGCATCCAACCTTGTCGCAGAGTGTTGACGCGACTGTCATCATCAAGCCGGGTAGCACTTGGGAATCCCCGGCTTCGTACCGCTGCAACTCTTCGTACGTGTCGTCTAAAAGCAGGTTGGCATGGTGGTACGCGTCCTCGCAGTGCCGAGAGAACATTTCAATGTGGTTTAGGAGCTGAGGGCGGCTGCTGTCGTAGCGCTGACCGAACTCACCATCGCGACCAGACGCGTCGTGGTGATACTGGTCCTCGATGTGCTGGTGACCAATACTGCGATCTGTTGGGTTGCCGACGTCAACCTCGTCGTAATCATTTCGGTTGCGGTTCAACTTCGCGTGCAGGAAGAAGGCGCCGTGACGTATGGTGTTCTCTGCCATACAGACGCCCATCTCGATGACTTCGGGCCTCATGTTCCCGCTCGGCGATCGCTGGCGCATGTATCCCTGGCTCGCCAGGTGTGCGAGGACCACTATGCCTGCCAGCTCTTGGGCAGGGAGTCTACGTATGTAGGCGATCTGGCGGAGGCGGACATCCCGGCGATGGGTCTCGTGGACCTCTTGGAGGGCCAGGTGCCATCCGTCAGGAGGCGGAGCGTCACGGAGGATAATGTCTTGATGAATCAAAGACTTGACGCAGGGATCCCGGCGAGGAACTACGCCATCCCTGTACCGCATCGAGTGCGTCTCCAAGTCTCCGATGGCGGAGCATTGCCAGAGGGCGAGCTCGAGGTTGGAGCGGATGGTTGCGGCCTTGGATGCGTTTTGGAGGTCGTACTCTTCCCAGAAGGCCAAGTAGGCACCGTGTACAAGCTCCTCAATGTTGTGTTGGCGAATCTCGAACTCACGGATAACGTCGAAAGTATCTTTGGGCAGAACCTCCCGCTCGCGCGTGTCGGATGCGAGGATGTGGTTGCATGCCGGGCAGGGGTACCGGGCGGCATTCACCTTGGTTACGGAGTGTTCGTAGTCGTCCAATATTTTGCGGCTCGTCTTGGATGTGGCCCGAAGAGCCTGAATCTCTGCAAAGCCTGCATGCTCGGCGACGAGGAGAAGGAGGTGTTCAGGGAGCAGCGACATGGTCGGTGGTTGGGTATCCAAGACGGAGAGGCTAGGGGCCAAGCAAAGGGAACGTTTTGGTGATTCAGTCTAACGCAGTATAGTACTAAGAATCGACAGAGAGTATTTTAGGCGATGTGAGTTGTTGTTGATGTTGTTGAGGAAGGAGATTTGCTGCGATTCAGCGTCAACTCTGGCGTTTTATGCGTGTAAGTGAATGGTGGGGAGTGAATCACTCGTCGTTGACACGGACGGGAGCTTGCAACCACGGATGATAGGTCAGGCGCTGGTCGAAATTCTTTTTCTTATCAGCAGCTGAGTGATTCACCTGACTGTTCAGAGAGTTGCGATGGAAAGAAGAGTAGAGAGGTCGTGATTCCCGGCCAGGCGCAGTCGCGTTCGAGGGTGAGAACCCGGCTGCCTTTGAATGCCGGAACTAGCCATCCGGGTTCTCAATTCACGATGAGCTCCTGCGCATCGCCCCAGAATTATCCAGCAGAAATCCAAAGAAACGGCGAATGATTTGCTGGTCAAAGACCCGTGACGTTGAGGGTTCGTGTCTACGGAATTGGATCTGGAGCTGATAATTAGATGAATGTGGTTCATGGTTAAAACCCTCTGGCGGGAGGGGTCGAAGTTGTCATGGCGGGGTAGATTGACGACTCTTGCCCGCTTTCTCCCATTAGCATCCCAGGAATACACCGCAGGCCTTGCGAGACAGACTCTTCCCCCGGGTAATGTCGCTTCTGTGATTTCCGCGTCGCATCCATGAAATCGGCGACAGCGAGGCCTTCCTCATTGGCGATTGTGGGCAAGACAGGACGCTGCAGGGAGGCGAGGAGCTCACAATGTCACTCCTACTACACCATTCGCGTGATCCTTTCTGGCCTGCCATGATCTCGAGCCGCCCCAAAAGCCACCACATCTCGTAACAAGGTGTCTATCGCTAATTGTATCTTGCTGCGGCTATTGGCCTCGGTCAATTGCCAAGACTACAGCCAGTCCCGGTTGTTCGATTCTCACCATTCAGTGGTCAGTGCTTCTTCCGTTCGAGGAGGCAAACTCATCGGATATGGATGTCAAGAAATAACGCCAGCAACAGATGAACGTATGGCCTTGAGGCCTTGGCCATTGAACACTAACAGTACAAGGCTATGACTTCCTTGAAAAGACTTGCTCAGGATTGAGCTGCAGTTTCCATGACGATCCGCGATGGGATCATTGAAGAAGTCCACGCCCGTATGCGAGGTCTGCAGCATTAGCGCGAGAACGAGGCACTCCCAAACGCCGAGTACCTATGCAATAACCATTACTGGGAATTCGTCGCCAGATTCCCACCGCGCCCCGTGAGCTCCGCCTCAAACAAAACACGGGCAGAACAGATGCGTTATATAGAAAAGACAAGCAAGAAAAATGTCGTGCAACCGAAGCGACCTAATTCTTCTTGGAGCCCTCAGTGCTTCGCAACTTCATTTCCACCTTCTTCTGACCCAGGTCCACAATCTTGGGTACCAGCTTGTTCTGTCCGTCGAGCTCGACAAGGTCGTCGCCGCCGCCGATGCTGACGCTGTTGATCAGGATATTGGGAACAGTCTTACGGCCTGTCTTCTCGCCCAGGAAGGCTTGCAGTTGAGGTCCGAGATCGTGCTTATCGAGTTCGACGACGAATGGAGCTGGTGTAATGGAGTATTTGTCGAGCAAGAGCTCCTTGGCTTTCTTCGAGTAGGGGCAATACGATTTGGAAAAGATGATGACTTGATTACGGTTAGCGCGCGTCCACCAGCATCTACAGCATGCCAATGTGACTCACCTGGCGATTTCTTCAGAATGGAGTTGAGCTCAACTTCGACGGCATGATCCTCATCCGTCTCTTTCTTCTTTTCGTCCTTATCGGGGCGGTCGGCGGCGACTTCCTTGCCTGTGCCAGTCTTGTCCTTCTTCTTTTCCTGCCCAGCGGCCGAGTTTCCCTTTCCGACCACATCGCTCGGCGCATCGGGCTTCAGAGGAGACTTCTTGTTCGCAGACTCTTTGGCCTTGTCCTCGGCGGCCTTCAATCTCCCCTGCATGTCCTTGGCCAATCGCGCATCGTCCTCGTCGACATCGCCATCGGCGTCCTTGTCGACGGGCACATGGCCTGCAGCCTTGGTCTTATCCGAGTCCAGCACTGCCTGGCCTGGTGGTGGCGGCTTTTTGCTCAGCCCGTTGACGGTCTTGTGGTAAAAATCCTGAATGGTCCTCTCGTCTTTGGCTTCGCTAGATCGCAGCGAGGATGTGTAGAAGAGGACGAAGATGACGCCGATGAGGACGCCAATCAGGAGAGTGCGCAGTTGCCTTGGCGAAGGCATCGCGTCGGACTCGGAGGACGGGCGGCGTGCGGATTCGAAGGGGTGCGTCCGTAACGTTTGGGCTATCGTAAGTCGGCAAGATTGAGTGTTTCAAAGTCGTGATTGCTTCCAGCTGCTTGTTGGCGATTGAAGTTGTGCGACAGTGCAGAGGGCTTGAGGAGATGTGTTGACAAATGGACTGGTAGCAAGCTGGCAATGGCCGAGGCGAACACAGGGATCGGCCAGGAGGTGGTTCCCTGCGGATTCGAAGTACAAAACTTGTATGTAGTGAGCGCCCAAGCGTCCCGGAGCTTCCCCAGCAATCGAGGCGTCTGAGAGACACGCCGCGGATGAACAGGGCAAAGCGAAATTTAGCAAGCACCGTGCATTATTGTTGGCAGTGCCAGCCCAGATGGACAATATTGAAAGTCGAGATCGGAATCTTCACGCAGAGGGCGACGGTCGAAAGGCAGACAGTCGGACTACTTCGCTCAGTGTTATTGAGAGATCGGAAGGAAATTGAAGCAAGAAGTTGTGGCGGCCGGCAAGACACGCGAGCTGGCGTTGGGCGACGAGCTTACGCAAAGTAACGTCAGGAATCAAACGCGGGCGGGAAATCGACAGTTGGTTCCCGTGACTGGACTTTCACAGGTGTGGTGCGTTGACGGTGAGTGGAAATATCCATTCAGCTGACGATGCACCAGGCCCAAACGGGCATTGGTCGACGCTGACTACTGTGTAAGGGGGATTTGCTGCTGCCGGCGCCAAAATTAAAGTACCTCTACCCCGTACTGCTGCAGTTTGGCAGTTTAGCTTTGGAAGGGAAGTGGCAGCTGTGATGGATCTCCACTGGGTTCCTGCCCCAATCACGCTGTGCAGGCGACGTTGGGCGTGCGTACAGTATCAGCCTCGACTAGAAACGGAGGATCTACAGTCGAACGTCACCGTTCGGGACAGTGCATCTCTTTCTAGCCAAAACACGGTCCAACCCAACGCTGCGACACCTTCCTTCAAGAAACACTCATTCTGAGGACGGCCAGCTTGACTCGAAACGAAACAGACGCCGTATTCCTCCCTGCGAACTCAGCCAGCATAACAGTCGCTCTTCTTCGGCGTAGGTGAATTTCTTCACGACCCAGGGTGTGACGAAACACCGACGATCAACCCGCCTCATCCGCAGAACAGGGAGACGATTGACCCGCTTGGGTTTTTTTAGCTGCTTCAGCCCGAAGGTTGAGAAATGCGGCTGCGATTCCTCGAGAGAGACACCGTCTCCAGAAACTGGGCAGTTATCTTCCGCTCCGATTCGTGCAGGAGGGTCAGACGACTGACGCAGCTGGCTCCGTCAACCACACTGCTTCCCGTCGTACCCTCGACAAGGAAGCTTCCTCAGTGACGTCTGTCATAGGCCGCAAGCACCTGATGTCGACATTCGGGGTTCACATTGATTAAATTTAGCCTCCAAACGCCAAAGTCTTGTCACACAACCCAACTTCTCAAAAGCGCTCTAAAAGGAAAAAAAAATGCCATTCTTGAGAACCTTCTAAAGGTACCGCCAGCCCTACAAGCCGTCACTGATCCCGCAACCTTTTCGTCAAGGCGTTGCCCCATTCCTCATCATCCAATACCGCTTAGTCAATTAAGTAAGTCGCCATGACGGTCATTACGACGAATAATCCTATCAAATCGCACCCAGAGGGCCAGCCCCTAAACTCCCCTGCGGAAGCCATCGTGTTTGCCAACAGCGTGAGCCCGCAATAACTTCGTTGCCGCATCTAAGTATCGGCCGTCGACATCGTGTGGGCCTCGCTCCAGCTTTATCGCCCAGCTCGCGTCTCTTTGGGAACGTTGACCAATCGATACCGTCTGCTCGTCTTGAGCTGGTTCTTCCTTGGGACTCGCGGCAGCCGTCTTCTGCTCTGGCCATAATAGGACCTTCTCGGCTACACTTGAGAATTCTTTCGCTGTCTTGTCCGTGGACAAATTGTCGGTCGTTTGATAGTTGTGTACCACGGCCTTAACCGGCGTCGACTCATGTCGCTTCGCCATGACAAAGTTTTCGTGGCTGATGTGGGCATGTGTTGCAACCCGATCTCGGTGTCGTTGAACATGATTGTGGAGGGACGGAGCCGCAAAAGCTTGCGTCGAGAGGACCATGAGGAGTACACCCCAATATGCAACGGTCTGCATCGTCACTTGTTTTCGAATGGATGACATGTTTTCGAGTCTTCGTCTTCCTGGCAGGCTCGGTGTTGATGCTCTCAGCGCTCCCCTGGTTGGGACCTTTGTGTGTCTGGGAGCTTGAGCTTGAAGCGTATCGTACCGTCTGACGGAGATTGAAACCAAAGGGCGACTGGGCGGTTTATATTCCGAAGCACACGTTTTCCATCTACAAAGCCACAACATCAGACAATATGACGAAAGACACGACGACGTCATTTTCTAACGGCGCCTAACATGAAAAAAGTCACGCCGACGTCAATCGATAACCCGCCATTCATCGGAATGCAGCCTCTTGGCAGCGGACGATACCGACTCGGACCCTGCGACGTCGCCCAAGCATAAGGGTCTGCTGTCTAAGTCGGCCATCCAACCCCTTCACTCTCAACACCTCATTGTCGCCCAATCGCCTGTTCAAAATGGTCGCCTCCCCCGAAGCCAAGGAAATTTCACGTTAACCAACGCTTCATGTGGTCTCAGAGTGCAACTGCCAGAAAGTCAGGCTCAGAGTCAACCATCCTGCCTGATGCGCTAGAGGCTCGATGAAGCCTACATGGAATTTCCACTTCGTGCCAGCTTTCAGCATGGCGATGGAGGAAACACAGAGGAGAGAATTGCATCCAAGGAAGCTACAGCCCGGTCTTAACAAGCTGCCAACCTCCCTTTTACCGACTTGTCAGTTTCGTCGGCCCCTTGGGCAGAAGAAGAGGGGTTTTCCGTCGTGCGGTAGTGATTAGATAAGAAACTTGCCTATTCAGGCCATGAAGCCGCCTATGACTGGTACGCCTGAATCCCCTCATCTTGCTGACGCGACAAGCCCTCGTGTCATCTGTCCCCTTCTGTTTTCCTCGTCCTTCTCTGCCCTCTTCGTCTTCTCCTCTCCTTTTTCCTGTGTTGCTCTTCTTGGCAGGCTCTCGTACAAGAAATCGCTTCTTCACCTCAGCCAAGAATCAGGGTCTTTCCGAGACACATCTCCTGTTGGTGAGGAAGTTCTCCCCTCCTCAGCCCCCCGCAGACATTCACTTACACGCCTCACACGTCCAGATCACAGCCCCTTACGCAGCCCAGGCTACGCCAGCAACCCTCCCTCTCGCCATCCTCCGGAATTCTCCAACAAGGCACTCACTGCAGACTTTGACAGAAGGGTTGGCCAAGGTCTGGAACCCATTGACTGATCGTCTTGCCGGGACAAAACCAACCCGGTCTCTCCACACCCGAACGTACCCAGGGGCGCCATCGCATCACGACCGCACAACATGTCTCACCAAACCAACGTCCAGACCGTGCCGTTTCCCCTCCAGGGCGGCTGCGCCTGCGGCAACATCCGCTACATGCTCGCCGTGGCGCCGCTAGTCATCCACTGCTGCCATTGCACCTCCTGCCAGCGAGAGACAGGCACCGGCTTCGCCCTCAACGCCCTCGTCGAGGGCGACGGCGTGACCCTGCTTCCCCCACGCAGCAGCGCGGCAACTTCCTCACCGCCGGCGGTCCAGGCGCAGCCGCAGCTTAGCTTTCCGGCCTCCCTACGCGACACCTACACGCCGAAGCAGTCTAGGCCGGTCGACGACAACGACAGCAGCGCCCACGAGACCTCACAGGCCATGATCCCCTCGCCGATTCTCGTGCCTGTGCCCACCGAGTCGGGTGCGCCGCAGCACATTGCTCGATGCCCAGCGTGCCTCACCCCGGTCTGGAGCACGTACGGCGGCATGCCCCTGCTCAAGTTTCTTCGCGTTGGGAGCCTGGACTCGCCTGCCCTGCTTGGCGGGCCCGATGTGTACATTTTCCTGCGCAGCAAGCTGCCGTACATCGAGATCCCCGACGACGATAAGCCGCGGTTTGATGCGTTCTATCCGCAGAAGGAGGGTATCTGGGGACCCGAGGCGATGGTGAGAAGGGAGAAGCTGCTCGAAAGAATCAAGGCTTGGAGCAAGGAGACGGGGGTGGAGTAATACAAGTGGCTGGCTGAGCATGGATGTCGAGGCTTCCTCGAGGATTTTCGCACTTTATCTTCTCTCATATAAGACTGCAAACTTTATCAAATAGTGAGTACTGAGTATATGTTTGGACCTACTAGATACTCCATCCTCTAGGCTGGTACATACATAATAGTTTTCCCTGTTGGTAGCCAAGATGTGTACACAAATAATATGGGTTGCCCTGTGGAAGTTTAGGCTGACGTCTTCAAATGATAAGTATAGCAATATGACCAAAAACCTAGCAAAGTGCAACCGTTACATACATCCAGGCAGAACCACATCTGTCTCTTTTGCAATTAGATTGCTTCTCCTACAGCGTAAACCAAGGTGAACACAGCACTAGGAGAGACAAGGACCGACACGGGCAATTTACCAACTAAATGTCTTTTCAACATAGAATTCTCATCGTTTAAGATAAATAGGTAAACTGGCCTCCATCTAGTTATCTCATGTTATTTATAGGATAAGCAGAGGAAGAATGACTACTATTATACCAGACAGCTCATCTTCATACGCCAAGGGTATATTTCATATGATACTGCGCTAAATACTTACCTTCCTCTACTGTAGGACTCGAAAGATTATAAGAGGAAATTACAGTCGTGGGATCATCTTATATTCTTCACCGTGTCAGGAGTACAATAATAGATTCGCAAACCAATAGAAATCAACCACATGTAGCCGTTAAACTCTTGGGAGCTACCATAACACAGAGAGAACACAAACATGCTAGGAAGCTTCTCTCAGCAACTAGCACTGTAAAGTTGGTATACTTATTCTCATCCTCATCCTCATCCCCACAAGTGTTAGTAGTAACTAGTCAGGTATTTCATATCTTCATAATGGCTATAGTTACCCAATTTCAGGAAATCTTTGGTGTGAAATCTCATTGATTTGTCAGGGATATTTCCATCACCATCACCTCACAGCCCCCAATATCTCCTATGTGAAAAGCAAAGCCCGTCCCGTATTCCTCAGATGATGAACCCAAATCACGGAAGCATTGATTGTTGTCCGCTGTGCAAACCAGACCCTCCTTGCCGATCAAAACAAGTGGTTATACTCCGCTCTTTATCCCAGGTCTGTAAAAGATAAAGAAAATGCCTTCAAAGCAGGTGCCACACAACTGCAGCGGATGAACAAAATGGAAAACTATCATTACTTTGATGATGTGATGAACAATACTGACAGGGAAGAAGATGGAATATCCTCGAAGCAATACCTGTTGATGCTTGAAAGGGGGTTAGAGTACCCCAGAACTGAAATTGATGTCGGGTTCTCGTCTAGGTGGGTCCAATATCGAGAAGTGCTTCCTCGAGCACAGAAATGCTATGTAGGCGTCACGAAGACGCGTCTAGAACGAGACCGATTTTCCTATCGTCAGGTGTGGCATTCGCCACTACCTCTACTTCTGTCGCATTCGCTTGCTTGCTTTATTCTTCATACGTTCGGGAGGGTTTATCGTGTCCAGCCTCGGTCGTAAAATTCTTGGGGGTATGTTTCGTCAAAAATGGGGGGCGTCCATGGAAAAAAAGTCCACTCAGCCAACTACAATGAGTGCAAATGGTGCTGAGAAAAACACGCCTAGCCAATCTTCCTGAAGCCCTCCACGGTCAGGAGCGGCACTTCGACCTCGCTGAGGCCGAGAACACCCTCGTCCCGTCTTCGGTCGACGAACCCGTTGCACTCGGCCACCACGATGCTCCACTCCGCCAGAGCGCGACCCGTGTAGACAGCGCGCTTGGTGTACATTCCAGTCGGACGGATGGGCTGGGTGAGGGATTCGGGCCCGGATCTGCGGCTGACAGCCTTGGGCCGTTGGGGAATATGCTGCTGCTGCTGCTGCTGCTGGGGAGGGGGCGACAGCGGCTGCTGTTCCTCTTCGTCCGCTTTTGTCTCCACAGGTGATGAGGCTGTCGACGAAGTCGAAGACATGGAAGAGGCTGAAGACTTCTCAGCGTTCTCGAAGTCAAACGTCATGAGCTCAGCTTTGGGATTCTCCTCGAAGTCGAACTTGTTCGTAAGACTCAGTCTGCGCACCAGGGAGGTGGATGACACGGCTGTGACAGAAGATTTGCGCTCGAGAGTGGGTGAGCTCAAGGGACTGGCATTTTTAGCCTCGTCGACCAGACCCTTCTTCTTGGAACCGGAGACGCGACGTGTCGGATCGGGAAGGCCTGCTGGTGGTAGTGGCGGAGCGCTGTCGCTGCGAGAACGGGCGCTGGCCCACGCCTGCGCCGGAGCAGGAAGGCGCGGGCGAGTCAATAGACGGTCACGAGGGTGCGAAACTGCAGGCGGCTGCCAAGTGAGGGTGAATTTGAAGACAAACTTCTGCTCCATGAAGATGGGTGAACCACCTGGGGAGCTTCCATCCGAAGAGGTCGTCACAGCGGAAGCAGCAGAAGTCGAGATCTTGGGCGGCAGCGGTGGGCCTCCTTGGCGGGCCTTCGCTCGCGAAGTCAGAGACTTGGACTCCTTGCGCGACTCGTCCTCACTATCCGAGCCAGATCCGGCGCCGCCCAGAGAAAGGACCTTGCCAAAGAGTGACCAGCGTTTCTTGCTGTTGTCGAGCTTCGGGGCGAGTGGCTCGGGCGTTTCGGCTGGTGACGGCGCTACCACAGAACCTTCGCCATTGAGGATCTTCGAGAAGGAATCGAACGGCTGGTTGAAGTAGCCTGGTTGCGGAAGGTTGACCTCTGTGCGGATGATCATGAACTTCTTGCCGGGAGTGGGAAGGCAAGGCGCTGTCGAAGGAGGAAATTTTCCGGCTGCTTCGGCAGTGTTGCGAAGCCACAGGTAATGGGCCCAGACGGTCTTCAGGCGGGAAGCGGCAAGGAGGAAGATTTGTCTAGGGCAGGTTAGCAATGATGGAACAAAACAAGCAAAAGGTGAGACTGACGCATCAACCTCGTTGGCGCTACCAGCGTCCCGACACACTCTCCAGCAGAGTAGGCGCATGTAGTAGCCGCGCACCATAGGGCACCAATGGTTGAAGTACGTGTCAAAAATTTCCTCAGAAAGCAGCCAATCCAGGCAGAGCGCTTTCTTCCTCTCAGCATCCGCAGCGATGGTATCCCAGGTCGAGTAGATGAAGGACAGGAGCCGGACTTCTGTCATGGCATTGTCAGACACCAGCATCTTCTTGCATACTTCGAGCCAGAACGGCCACTGTATGGCTCTGATAATGCTCGGGTTATTGATGTCGCCGAGCTCGTCGTAAGCCACCAATGCCTCTTCCAGAAAGTCGCAGAGGGTGAAGACGGCGCTGTGGTCGAAGACGGAGACTCTACGGGTAGCGGCGCGAGTGACGGACAGGAAGGCTTCTGCAAAAGTACGTCTCGCCGCACTAATGAATGCGCCCGCCTCACCCACGATGTCTTTCAAAAGGACGATGACTCGATTCTCGGCCATGTTCTTCAACAAGTTGCCCGGCACCGTCATCGACGTCGCTGCGGCATCAGCGCCGTAAAAGGAGTCGGCTCCCGCCATCGGGTTCATCATCGCGTCAACCTCGGCTTGTCTATGAATGGTAGACTCGATGCACGAGAGAATCTGGGCCTGAACCAAGACGAAGCCTGGCGACCGTGCCTTTTCGAGCAGTGGAAGGCCTTCGGGCATGAATTCCTCGCACAGGATGTGGTAATACTTGCAGAAAATGAAGAAGAGGTCGGTATCGCCGCCTCGCCACCTAGTCACCCAAGGACTGAACCATGGAATCCTCGCAGCCATAACAGACAGCTTCACACGCTCCTTGAAGCGACTGCTAATGCATTTTTGTGACTGCCAACCCAAGACACCCAGGTTGGGCGGGAAAAGGGCCATGATGTCCTCGCTTTCGCCGTTGTTCTTCTTGGGCAAGCCGAATTCATCAGCGGTTCGTCTGATGATTTCGGGTCGCAAATCCCACAGACGACAGAGGATCTCTGCGACAGATGGGCAGAAGAAGAAGCCAAAAGCGCACGCTTTGCCACACCAGTTGACCAAGCTCAATGGCGCGTGACGAAGCGACATCTTGTCCACCACGATTTGCATCTGCTTCATGAGGTTACCCACAAACATGGTGCGAACGTTGTGCTCGGCCGACTCGTTGAGAAATGCCTGACTCGAGCCTACCGACGAATCCGCCGTAGACTGAGTCCCGGACCGTGGTCGGACGCGTTCGTTTGGCGAGCGATCCACCAGCGGGAGAAAATACGTCGTCGACTGTCGCCACTCAGGTCGCATCATGAGCATCGTCAACGCCTCGAGCAAGACCGGCCTGTCGACGCCAGGCAGCGATTGGCCGCCTTGTCCTTCGAGCATGTCCAACAACCCTCCCCACCACTTGTTTAGAACGGTCGCTCTTCGCTCGACATCCTCCAGGTTGATGGTTTTATTCGTCATGTGGTTCATGTAGGTTCTCAAGAACGGCAGTAAAGTGACCCGAACGATGTTCATCCGCTGGGGCATGGCCCTGCTTGGGAACCCGCTGTACTCGGAATCGAGTGTCCTGAAAGCAGACCAGATGGTGTCCTTGTTAGCCGACATTTCACTCCAGGACTCATCCGTCACTGTTGTCTGAGACTCGGCAAAAGAAGATAGCTTTGAAGAGACTGTTTTGAAAGTAGCCTTTGAGGGTGCCTTTGAAGATGCCTTCGAAGGAGCCTTTGGTTGGGGTTTCGTCGCGGGCTTCGATACCGATTTCGGTGCGGGTTTCGTCAAAAGTTTGGGCTCAGCTGGCTTGTTTGCATTGTTCTTGTTTTCGCTGCTGCTCGTGGTACCCTGCTGATCAATCCCGGGGCTGGCGACGAGCGGGGGTGGATTGCTGGCTGCAGGCGTCGACAAATTGAGCTCGGGGTCGCTGCCAGACCCAAGCTTAATGAGCATACTCGTCGGGCGCTGCTTCATCTTGGTGAAATATGTACTCGCGCGGTTGAGGCGGGACGGGGGCTTCAGGTTCTCGGTGCTGCGTGAAGCGGGAGATGCTGATGTAGCAACGAGTAGGGAGACGGGCCTCTTTTGAGCAGCTTCGTCGGAGTCGTTACTCGGGGGTTCGCCGCGAGGTAACTGCAGCTGTTGTTGCCGAGCGGGTGTCACGGTCACGGGTACAGGCACGGGAGCCGATTCTGGGTTCCTTCTCGGAGATGGCGAGCGCGAGGTGGACATCCAGGACTTTCGCGCGAAAGTCGCGAAACTCTCCGAAACTGTCCTGGTGCGTTCGGGCTCTGTCGGGCGCGTTAGTGGTACGTTCAGGCTGGACGAAGCAGCTGAAGCAGAAGCAGAAGTGGCTGTAGCTGTAGCTGCAGCAGTGGCAGAAGTTGACGCCGTCGCGGCGGAGCCCACGTGGTCGCCGGCATGTGTACTGGGTCGTTCGGGCAGCGGAGGTTCTTTGGATTTGGATGGCGATTTGGAAGCTGGCAGCCATGACTTGCGGCGCTCGATCAATGACGTCCTCCTGCCTCTGAGTTTCTGCTTCTCCTTCTCCTTGTTCTTTTCCTTCTGCTTCCCATCCTTTGCATTTTCCTTTTCGTCTTCCTTTGGGGCTTTGGAGAGCTTGACCGGATCTGATCGCACTTTGGCAGGCGGGCTCGTCTCTTCCGAGCTCTTCGATATCGGGGCTGATGCTGGAGATGCGGATGGCGACGGTGATGGTGACAGTGCTGGTGTTGCTTTAGCTTCTTCTTTCTTGGAGGAACCTCCACCGTCGAGGTAGAGCGTGGTATCGAAGTCGGGACTGGTATCGAAGGACAGGAGTTCGAATGCTGCTCGGCCCTGTGTGCTCGGCCCTTTCTCACGGGACATCGTACCTGCTGCTGCTGCTCCGCCTGTTGTTCCTCCTGTCGTGGGCGCATCGCTAGCGTGATTACTGGACGAGTGCGTTCGGTGGAAATAAGAACCATTGGATGGTTCGACAACGGCCGGGGCCATCGTCAACGTCGGTCCATTCATTTCATGGCCCACCGTGAACCGTGTAGTTGTCCTTCGTTTTCGTGGCCTGGTCACGCCAGCTGCAACCCGATCAACAACTTCAGCTTGACTCGGTGCCGAGGGCCTAGATAGCAATTCTGACAGCAACGCCTGCGGACGAAAACAAGCGACTGAGACTTTCAATGGGTCCGGGAACTCTGTGGAGGTGAGTAAGGGAGTATGGCCGGAATGCTCGGTCTCGGTGTAACTGTGGCACGATGTGGGTTTGCAGCCAGACGAGGTATGCGAGGTGAAGGATGTCAAAGGTAGGCCAAAAACGGTGACGAGAGCGGGTAAAGGTGAGGTAAGGTTGCGTGGTATTTCGATTCCTCCCTCAATTCGACCAGGCTATAGAAAAAAGCTGGTGATGTTGTACCGGTAAGGTCGAGAAATGTACGTGAGTGCGTCGAGGCGTGAGGTAAAGGTGGGCGAAGCAAGGTAAGGTATCCGTAGGCAGGTAGGGAAGGTGTGCTGTGGATATGTTGTACAGTAATACGGATTCGGGTACTTGGAATACGGCGCGGTGTGCTGCGGTGATGCTGGTACCTATCTCTGTACCAGCAGAAGGGAAAAAAGACAGTCGGATGGCAAGGCGGGAAAGACAAGCTGAACTGGTGGTGGGTGTGGGTGTGGGTGTGGGTGTGGTGGGTATGGATTGGATGATATGAATAGTAGCAGTAGCAACAGCTGTACAAGTACGGGCACGCTGGTGGACAGCGTGCTGCGAAATGTAGCAGTGGAATAACGAACAAACGACTTTTGTCGAGGCGATCAACAGCTTTCGTCCAGTGTTGCGACTTGGTCACTGTCTTGCCGTTTGTCTGAGCTGGGCTGTCCTTGCTACGCCTCAGGGCTGTTTCTCCTCAGAGGGTGGACTTTGAGGATGACTTCTGGTCGGGGATGGCGTGTCGAAGCAAAGACATGGAAGAAGGTCGTACTGGAAGAAGCAGCGCGAGAGAGTCGGGGAGATGGAAGGGTTCCCTGTCCAAGCCTGGAGCTGGAGCGTTTCAAAGAGCGATAAAATAGCGGAGCTGGGATATTATGATGACCTCCACCTTTATTTTTTCTCTTCCCACTGTTAACGCGCATCCAGTTTTGTAATTGGCTATGCTCTGCGCTGCTTTGTACGTTGTAGAGCAGCTGGTGCCTTGCTTTGCTGTGTTCTGTGGTGTTCAACTCCTGGGGACTGTGTCTGTATGCACTTCTGCTCTGGAACGCGCGCCGGATTGCGATAAGACGAGCTATGATGCAAATTGAACGCCTCGAGCTCGCCAGTCGAGACAGAAGCGTACCGAGGAAGAATGGTAAGGTCTGAGACTCGATCGAGGCTGTCTCAGCTCGAAGGAGAGACAGGGGAGGGGGTTGCGTTGCGTTGCGGCCGTGTATGAGAGTGAGGAAAGAAAACAGGTTCTTTGAGCCACTGTCACTGGCGAGTCACTGGCCGTGCTTTGCTATTGCGGAGGTCGAGATGTCAGGGGATCTCTCGGACGAATGAATATTAGCAGAACGAGGCTAATATCGGGTCAGAGCCAGTGACGGCGAGGCAGATCGAGCATTCGGGAGACTAGGACCAAGACCCAAGAACGCAGTGGCCTGTAATAATAGATATCAGGAGCGCGCGAATATTAATGCCTACGTCAGTCGACTGCAGCAGATATCGGTAAGGTACCTTGAGAAGATAGCAAGTAATATTACTCCTCTGCTAAGGCAGACGAGGTAAGGTACGGACGGTAGGGTGATAGATAGCGTGAGATGAGGTTGTATTCATACCTACCTCACCCTTCACTTGCCCAGAACTCACTTACCTGAGGAAGGTAAGGTAAGATACCAAGTGCTCTCAATACCGCTGTCCATAGTCGTTGGTACTCTATACGGCGCAGCAAAGGTACTCTTTTCTTCACCTTCATTAAGTCACTCACTCAATCTTTCACTGTCATCTCACCACTCACTGACCCGACATTAATCATAAACATCGCTGCCTAACCTCGCCTCTTCGTTCGTTACCTCCCCTTAGCCGCGCGAGGTTCTACACAATTTAGCCCGCTCGAGTCACACCATACTTGTACACTATAGACCACCTGGCTGGCCTGGCATTGCAACGCCGCGGCGCATCGAGGGTTGATGTCAAACGGAGGATACGGTGTTATGCTCACCTCTGGGCTTGAGCTACCCTTGTCCGGCAAGGCCTTGGAAAGGAACCGCGTCTGTGTGTTCGCGCTGGCCGTAAATTTCGCCCGGCTCCGTCAAAGAAGCAATTTGCCCTCTTGAGTAGCCGATGGAACTTAGTTTTATCTGTACACGATATACTGATGTTGCTGCCAATAACGTGCTACTGCTGCTACTCCGTTTTTCCCATGCCCTCACCTCCTCGTCAGAGCATTGTATCGTATTGGATAGAGCTACAAGTAAACCACTGCCGCTTAGCACCCTCATGTAAAACCCTCCTTTTCGGCATAGCACAACAGCAGCAGACGAACAAGGGGGGCCGGCCTCACGGCTGATGGGCTGCAATTCGATCGCCCAGCACCAACAGGGTTGAATACGAACGAGGGTCCCGCTCAGAAAACCTGCCTTGGCTCTTGGTCACGGCAGCCCTGCTGGTATGCCAATGACAATGATGCCTGCAGGGACGAAGAGGAGCCGCCCCCTCCCTCTCATTGTTGGATTTAGTCCATGCGCATGTGTAACATGGGAAAACGGCCATGGAAGAAAATATGCTGAGAATGCCCATGTCTATCGGAGCATTCCAGTCGCCTTACGAATTATACACTCTTTGTAACCGAAGAGACCCTGAATTACTGCCGCCAAAAAAGTACTTGCACGGAATATTCTGCGGGCATCCGCAAGCTCGAGGACCTAAGACTACAGTAGGCGCTCTCAGCAGGTCTGCTCTACGTATGTCTGTCGTATTCCTCCTCATCCGACGTCAGTCACTTTGTATCATGTATGAGCTGCAGGTGGTGGGCGAGGTTGATCTACCCGCGGCCGTTCGAACGGCTGACCATGTCTCCAACCGACATGTTCCTTCCGACCACTACCACCACAGCCCCTGACTAAGACCGAAGGGCGTTGCAGGTGTTGTCTCGCCGATCGCAGAAGGCGTCACCATCTACTGTACTTCCTCTACCTAATTATGGCGCCAAGCGAAGATCTGCTAGCGCTGCGTTTGGCAGACGGTTGCGCCGTCCATCCTCTAGTTCCATCAAGCTAACGACAGTGGTAACTGGCGCTTCTTCTCTCTCTCTCTCTCTCTCTCTCTTTATCTCGCTCTGGCCTGGGAGCGCACAGAGCATTCCCAGCAAAACGCACCGTCTCCGACGCCGGGTCGCCGTTGCTCTATTCCCAAAGATTCAAAGTCTGACTGACACCTGCAACCGCTCGTCCATTCGTCCGCCGGCCTCAACCCATCTCGGAGTACAGGACGGTTCGGTTGAAGTTCACCATCATCCAGCCATGTTCCCTGGCGGCATGCGCCGACAAGGCAGAAGAGCTGAACGGGGGCGTTCGAATGGGGTGACACCATGTTCCCGGGCGGCAAACCCAGCTCTGAGGAAGATCAAACCATTCATCCTCCTCCTCCTTCTCTCCACTCAAAGTCAACCGCCGTCCGAACTCCTGAATGGAACGTGAACGGCACGCCTTTCTGTCCGTTCGACCCGCTTCGCTTCATCGGTTCCCGGCAGGGGACCGCGGCTAACAAATGCCATCGCCTTGTCCGTCACTGGACGGTATCGTGACTCGTGCGTCATGAGTCGTCTGATTGCAGTAATTCTGTTTGACTCGTTTACACTGCCCATAGGGACCTTTCGAAGCACACATACCATTGTACAAAACTGCCTGTCTGCCTGCAGTCATTGTGGTTGGGTCGGGGGGGTTGACGACAATATCAAGCTTGACGCTGCAGGTTCCCAGCGAACTACGGCCAAGCCAACATTCGCAGTGTTTCTGCGCATCCTCTTGCCGCCGTATCTGCAGGTCAACGCGGCCCTTCATGCGAGATGTTCGGACGCGATGTGCTGTTGATGCGGCCACTGCCTGCGAACACGCGGGAGACCTTGAGACACCCAGCCGAAGATCCATCTTTCATCCATGTTTTCGACCGCGTGAAGAGAAACAAACTTGCCGCGCCCGAGCATCCGAACTATTGCTGCCTCATGTTGAACAACGCTGACAAGGCGTTCTTACTATTTGACATTTGGTTTCCTGGTCAGTTACGATGTCATCGTTTGTGAGAACCACTGTAAGCAATAATTGTGTTGCGCAAACGCGCCACGCGCGCCTCCACCAGTTGCATTCTGTCTAGGACGTGGCTTAAAAGGCGTTGTGAATAATGGCCAGTAGTTTTCTCAAGCGCGTTCGCATTGGTACGCAAAGGGCCGGCCGATGAACCAACGTACGGATACTTCCTTTGTTCCTCGTCCTCCTCTCACCGAGCTAGCCACAAAACACTCGCCGTTGGAATTCACGGGACCAGAGGATCCTGAGATCGACGGGGAGCAGCCCCAAACTCTCTCCCCCCCTCAACCTTGTTTTCGATTCCGGCGCCAGGTGTTGCACCGCGTCTACTGTGTACTTGTAAGGAGCACCAAAGCATCCAGAATGTCCCAAACCTTGTTCAACCTTCGCTGTCCCCCGCGTAGCGTACCACGACGGACAATGGGAGCAAGAATGTCTCGGGGTTTCAATGTGGTGACTCGAATGTCTTGTGCAATGTCCGAAACTCGCACATCATCCCGCGCCCCCCACTTCATAGCCTGAGTAAAAGGCGGTGCAACAACACAAGTCAGTCACTTGCCTCCATCGCGGGCGTGCTGGTCAACTCTTCACCTCCGAGCAAACCTACTGTGATAACATGAAATAAAAAAAAACTAGACCCGGCCCGGGCCAAAGAGTCATGGCGTTGCCGTCAACCTGTCAAAGGTGGCTCATCGCAAGTAATCCTGAAAAACACCACCCCTTACCTCTTCCCTATGCCAGGGGTTACCCCTGGTTCGGGAGTACACAGGCGCGTTAGTTGCAGCCTCGTTCGATAACATCCTCTCCACCTTTTTGTTGTTGTGTCACCCCCGAGACGGCGCGCGCAGGTTATGCCTTCACGGATTTTGCCCATACGGGGTACCTACCTTGCCAGAACTCCAGCCTCTGCCTGTCCTCATGATCTCGAAGCTGCGGGTGAAGCACTGAATTATAGTATAATAGAGGGGCATCCTGGATACTCCAGCGCAAGGTACTTGGCTTAAGGTGTTTGCCATGAATAGCACTCTCTCCAGCGTCTTACGTGAAGACATCGTCATAGGGCGGGGGGGGCAGGCATACCACCTGCATTACACCAAGGAACGTTTACCAACGCCATCCGTAAAGGTGACCAAGGGGAAGAAGCAAGTGGAAAAAAGTAAAGGAAAACGTCCGTCTTTTCGAAGAAATTGGACCGTCCGCGAGCGAGGTTCCGTGCGCTTCCTTTCTGATTCCACATGTACGGAGTCCTGCGAGAGCCTCTTGGGGAACGCCAAACCCCATTAGCGAAGGTACTGTTGCTCCGCGGGCTGCCGTCCCACCCACTCTCAACGGGCTGCTATCGTCAGATCATCGAGCACAAGTCAGCTGAAATTTCTGACCTCGCCGTTGGTCGTCGCCAGCGCCCTGGCCGGGCGGAGTCCTCAGGATCCCATTCCCACGGGGACGGCCATGAGGTCCCGCACCAGGCGGTGAGCCGGACAATCCGGGCGCGAAAGGGACACGCTGAGCTGGGCAGATTGTCGGTGGGGTTGCGGGTTTGGGGGCCTGGTCTGAATCTCGGCTTCATTTGAGCCTCCTACCACGTAATACTATGTGAGGCAGCACGAGGCATTGACCGTGACGGAAAATGGGTGCTGGATGCCTTGGAGAATAGTGACATTCAGGCGTGGGGGAGAGTCACATCATTTCAAATTAAATCAGAGCTCGTCTCTGTTGCGAGATGTTGCCATTTCTTCATGCACCAGAGCTATTGAGATAAAGAGCAACGTAGGTGTTTGGTAATGCAGGGGCAGAATTTGATCTTGGCACGTTGGAAGTTTCCTTCAGCAAGAATGGCACAGAGAGAGCCCATTGCTGTACACACAAATGCCGTTGTGTTCGTATCCTAAGATGACGAACGTCATGTCAAGCAGAAAGCAGTAGCTGATGAATTAGTAATTGTGCGAGTGGCTATTGTCCGTCGCGTCGGGGACGAAGGATTCGACAGATTGCGCGTCCTTTCATGCCCAATCCCAGCTGCGACCATGGCTGTGTGCAGCAGAGGCGATCACCAGCGTGGTCTCGTGGCAGTGTCCAGGGAAATCCGAAACGAAACCAATGCACCATAGACGGCACGAGAGATGAGATGCCCATGTTGGGAATCGCATTTCCAAGGTACGACGGATGGGACGCGCTCTGGTTTGATCGCGTAGAGACCTGCACATGGCCGTAGGGAACACATGAAGATTGCCCATCATCATTTGAGGAGGAATGACAACAGCTTGCTCCTCGTCACCGTATAAAGGCGTTGTGCTGCGAATGCGCCGATGCAAATGACGAACGTTGTATGGCGCAGGAAATATAATCGACAAACCCACGTCATGGTCGAACAATATGATCAGGGATGACAAAACGAGGCGTGTTTGCAGAGGATGGCATCTTCGGATGGACTCGCGGTTTGGCGCTGAGTTGTAAGGAAGACGGTCTTCAACGCAACCCGATGGTTGCAGAATTTTTTTGAGGGAAAGACGACGAGTGGGGCTGCTGAGGGCCTGACGGGACCTCCAGCTGTGGAGCACTGCCCGGAGCCTGTCTCGGCCCGGTATGATATACCGAGATGCCTCCGCAGGGCACCTAGATAAGGTACTGAGTACACCTAGGACTGTTAAGGTGCCTACCTTAGTACTCTCCTCACCACCTGAAATCGGCGTTGGCCGGCGTCGACTCTTCCAACAAGGGTCTCCCACGCTGGTATTCCTGATCGGGGTTGTGAGCAACGGGAAGATGAAATACGCAGACTATCAGACGAAATCTACAGCCATGGTTTGCGGGCAAGCTACCCAAAATGGCTTGCAGTGTCTGCCAACAAATTCTAGCGAGTGCACTGATAGTAACAGTACCTAGACTGCTACCTCCGCAAAGCAACCTAGGAAGATCATCTTTCCCAAAAAACAACATGACCACATCGTGGGAACATAATGCTATAGTTCTGGACCCTAGGTTCAGCCATCGAGTCAGTTTCACCGTAACTCCGCCACCTCAATCAATTCATCGCTATGTGGCACACCCTTCGCTTCACTGAGTAGACATTTGCGGGGGAGAGAACTCTTGCTGTGTGAGCTGTTTTCCCCCAGAAGTAAAGGGCCTCCCTGTTGCTTTTCTTTCATGCACCATGTAGGGTATCTACACCTCCATTTCGACCTTGGATCTTTGTCTTCGGCTACTCTGGCTTAGCCTGGTTCTTTCCCGAGGGAGCATGAATGAGGCTCGAGCTAAAAGCGGTTCGTGTTCGGATGACTCCAGTAACTGAACATGGCAATCTTTCACAATACCGAATTCCATCCTACGTACGTTGACAGGTTGTCGTCTGCTTCCCAAATATTCCTAGCCTTCCGAGGGGCGCGCTAGTCGGAGAAGCAGTTTCTAGGTAGGCAACAGATATTCCACCCACGGAGAGAAGCCGACCAACCCATGTGCAATTTCTGTGGAGGGAAACCTGCCACAGCAAATGTCCAGGGAAAATAAGAATCTTCTTTCTTGTGGTTGAGGCGCTAGATAATCAACAGTGTCATGAGTTTAGTTGACTTCGCTTGCTCTGGCCAGACTCGTCAGAGCGATCGGTCCTGATACGCTGGGAGAGAGTGTAAAGGCCGAAGGCGAACGTCTTCAAGTGAATTGTCACTGCTTGACTCTGATTGGTCGAATGTGAAAAATGAATGAGTTTCCTCCCGCCGGCCCCCTTCCACATGTTCCCACGTCGCTCCCCGACTTCTTTTGCGCAACTGGATTGCTCTTGGACGCATTCACGACTCGCTCAAACTCTTAAACTTTAATCGTTATTAACCTGCTTGAACATGGACATGTACCGCTCCCCATCCGACCCATCGCCATCGCCAGCACGGAATCAAGGCGGAGATGTCGCCGAAAAAGCAGACGACGGTGTTAGTCGCGATGTCGAGCAGCAACCACGCCTCGATGCTGATAGCGACAAGGGAACATCCGTATTCAAGTCTCTCGGTCTTTTGGATCGTTTTCTTGCCGTCTGGATCTTTCTGGCCATGCTCATTGGCATCTTACTCGGCAACTTTGTTTCCAGCGCCGGCCCTGCCTTGCAGCAGGGCAAGTTTGTGGGCGTTTCTGTTCCCATAGGTGAGTTCTTACAGTCTTGTCTCGAATTTCGACAGCTTTCTGACCTTTTTAGCGGTCGGTCTTTTGGTAATGATGTATCCCATTCTCTGCAAGGTGCAGTACGAGAAACTTCACGACGTCTTTCGCACGAGAGAGATTTGGATCCAGCTGGGCTTCAGTGTCGTTATCAACTGGATAATTGCACCTCTTTTTATGGTACTTAATCGCTTCCTTCAAAACTTAACCATTATCTGTGACTAACGCAGGCACAGCTCGCGTTGTCTTGGGCTTTTCTGCCCGATAGGGAAGGCCTGCGGAACGGCCTCATTCTCGTAGGGATTGCAAGATGCATTGCTATGGTGTTGATCTGGACAAGTCTGGTGCGTAGACTATTCCATCGTGACCCAAGCGACATACTAACATAATTGAGGCCCGAGGGGACGGCGATTACTGTGCGATTCTGGTAGCAGTCAATTCGTTCCTCCAAATCGTTTTCTTCGCCCCCGTCGCGCTTCTGTTCATCCGCGTCATCGGTCGAGACGATAGCATTTCCTCCATCTCCTACTCGACCGTCGCCTCTGCTGTGGGAGTATTCTTAGGTATACCTCTCGGTGCTGCAATCATCACCCGCTTCTCCTTGGTCTACTCTGTTGGGGCAACGACCTACAACAGCAGGGTAGTACCTTTCCTGGCGCCGTGGTCTCTCGTCGGCCTGCTCTACACCATCATCGTCCTCTTCGCTTCACAGGGCTCCCAGGTCGTACATCAGATCGTTTCTGTTCTACGAGTCGCAGCTCCGCTCGTGGTATACTTCTCAGTCATCTTTTCCGCAACGCTTCTTGTGGCTCGCCGGCTTGGTTTCCGCTACGGCCTTGCGTGCACCCAGGCGTTTACGGCTGCCAGCAACAACTTTGAGCTGGCAATCGCCATTGCTGTGGCGGCCTATGGGCCCGAATCGGACGAGGCGCTGGCCACGACGGTAGGGCCGCTGATCGAGGTGCCGGTGCTTCTTGGCTTGGTCTACTTTGTCCAGTGGTTCTCCCGACAGCACGGATGGGAGGATTAAACAGAAGGTCTAACAACATGGTGTAAGGGATTTAACCACATGTCAGTGTCATGGGTCCAAGAGTCTGCAGGAGCTAGCAAGGTTCGCTGGTGAGACCGAGCCGATAAGCTCAGACTTGGGGTTTGCTGAAAGTTGTCGAGTGCAAAAGCCTAGCGCCGTCGTGAGCTACTGCTGACCGTACCCGGACAGTTCAGACACCAAATCTAATATCTTCTGCCCGGCTATGGTTGTGCCTTTCGCGGAGATATTGCATGTCGACGCCGAAGAGTTGAAGCCATCGCCATGGGGACAGATAGGTACCTGTTTGGGTCGATTTGACGTGGATGCTAAGGTAGGTACCCAATAGATGGACAACAGGCACTTAAACCCCAGTCAGTCAGTGACTTAGGCGGCTGGAGTACCTCGCATTTCAGGGTCCTTGAGAGCTGCGGGGACCTGACACAGGTTAGCCCCTGCTGCATCTCAGCGCACACTGCTCTCTGAAGCTTCCATCACTTGGAAATGAATCGGGAGCCCCAAGCTCCATGCTGGACTTGACAGCCCTGTCCGAAACGACCTGTACTTACCTACCTACCTACTTAGATGGGAAACCTTACGGGGCGCTGCCGTTCAGGTCAAGTACCGTCCCTTCTCCGGCCGCTATCTAGGTAACTCCATTCCGCAACTCAACGTCCCACCTACAACGTCGTGAGGTCGGAGCTCAAAACGTACGGTCCGTTCAACCATACCACATCGCAACTTTTTTGAGAGGGGGTTACGCCGCCAACTGAGCTCCAGCTGCTCGTGCGGCAATCATCTCGCCGTTGAAACCTCCACCGATCGCTCAGTAGCTCTCTCGCCGGTCGCCGGAGCCCTTCTACCATCTTGTCATGGAGTCGCTCCCCCGTGAGCTGATCGACGCCATCCTTCGGCAATGCGTTTCCTTGGGCCCTCGAAACAATGTGTTGGAGCTGCGGCTCGTTTGCAGAGCCTTCGACCGCTTCTTGAAGCCCTACGCGTGTCGGACCGTCGCCCTCGAGTTCACCCGTCTTAGCAAGACCAGCCGCCGCCGTCGACCCGACATCGATGCCTTGCAGACAATTGGATACCACTGCAAGTCCATGTATATTGATCTAATGGTCCTCCGTGACGAATGTAAGGCGCAATTCACCCCTCTTTTTACACACTTGGCTGATGTTCTGCTAGTGGAAGTCGAGTTCCTCTCCACCATTTTCGATCGAATACCGTCCATGAAGGATTTCGTCCGGACCCTGCAACGCGACTATTGCATGTCGCCTACCTCTTTCACGACCTTAGAATACCTCGATATACTCGAAACTATCCTATTTAATTGTTGTTCCGTCTCCTCCCTCCGCCTGAACCTACCATTCCAATTGGTAGGTCACCGCTGCAATGCCGCAACCATGATACTGGCCAACACCTTCTCCGCCTTTTCTCGCCGCACTGAGGACTCTGTTCCACTGCGCGCTCTCGTCCTTGAGAATGTGTCGGACCAATCCATCATCGACCTGTGGACAAACCCATCCGACGTCCGCGCCATCATGCGCGCCATAGTCGAGCTGGAGCATCTGGTTCTATCCTTCCGCCGCCACGAGGTCGAACCACCCCGTGTGGCCTTCTACGGCACATGCTTATGGGACCTTATCCGCAAAGCCGGGGGCCTTCAATCTCTCTGTTTATCTGGCGCCGATGACGACCGCCCGCCGCGTCGCTTGAAACACACAAAATCCTGGAACATGACTCTCGACGAGTGGCGGGCTAGGGCTGTGCCATCGCCGCAGGTTGCTTTGCCCTACCTCACAGCCCTCGAACTCAAGCGTGTCGAAGTCACACCCGAACTTATTAGCGGCGCCCTACGGCATTTCGGTACCAACCTTCGTGAGCTATACGTGAACGAAATATATCTCAAAGTCGAGCGTGGCCTCAGCCTTAACGAAGATGGCACGGATATCCTCTGGGTCGGTATTCCCAACAAGCGCCCTAGCCTCGACGATAAATGGATCGCAATGATGGTTCGCGAATCTTGTCCCAATCTACAAGTCTGCCGGGCCTCATTCCTAGGTTACGATATGTACACGCACGACAATCTGCCTACTTCAGCTCCTGATGAACCGGACTTTGACTTTGACGACCCCACCAAAATTGGCCGCACTCTCGCCATGCGCTTCGTTGAGGTTGCCATGGGTTTTGTCCAGAAGAACCAACCCAACGGCTCCCCAGTGTGCTACCTTCCCGCTCTCGAATCCAACGATCATCTCCTGCATCAGACTAAGCCACGTCTTCGCTCGTTTAGAGTGACAGAGTACGACGTCAACGCGTATCAGCTCGCTGTGCGCAACACGACAAGCCGCTGGCAGCGAAGCATCGACGGTGTGTTTCCCAACTGTAACAACGGTACGCTCGAAGAGCTGCACTACATTGCCGAGACAGCCTGCCAGGGTATGAACGAGATTCAACGGCTGCGTGACGAGCACTTGGGTCAAGGTGAAGGGGGTGTTGATGGTGCGGCGGATGGAGGCAATGGCAACGGCAACGGCAACGGGCATGTGGGAGCAGGAGGAGGAGGAGTTGGTGGTGGTACTCTGGCCGAAAACCTCCTGAATTACAACTTCAACGAAGACTAGCACGTTCTTGCACATGAAGCGAAGGACAGGCTAGGCGCCAAACCAATATGTCATCAAACCACGTTAACAGATACCCTCACGTTCAGATTCAAGAGACACAGCTTGCATCTGGCAGAAGTCTTGGACGACGAAATTCTCTTTTTTTATTTCTTGGTGGCAGCCATGGCCAGGATATCATGGGTCTCATTCGGAGTGTGTTTGAGTGGAGGGTTTCGCAAATACCCACCACTCCGGTTCTTCTAGAAATTTCAATTGCTCATGCCCTATGCCCAAGTCCTTCCCCCTTCTTTTTGTTGCCCTTTGAATGAAATCATAATTTAGAAAGACTTCTTGCCTTTTCTCAAATCGTTGGAAAAAAGATAAAAGATGAAGAAGTTCGCATGCAGACAGCCAGCCACCCACTCGAAGCATGCACCCAGCGGCGGCATCAAATGGCACGCTCGCTATGATGTGGAAAGAGTTTCCCTGTGAATGGCGGGCGTACGTGTTCTCTTGACGTTGAAAGTGCGCGCCTCACTCCACACTATTTCCGTCCCGTGTATGTATGTATGTGTGTTTGTGTGTGAAAAGAGACGAGGCTTAGTGTCCGTTGACGCCATTGGTGCCGTTGCCGTTCTGCTCCTTAACGGCCTGGTCGAGTGCCTGGAGGACGTCGCGGCGGAGGTCCTCGGCGTCCTCGACACCGCAGCTGATGCGGACGAGGTCGTCAAAAACGCCGACGGCCTCGCGCTGGTCCTTGGGGATGCCGGCGTGGGTCATGCTGCTGGGGACCTCAACGAGAGACTCGACGCCGCCGAGGGACTCGGCGAGCGTGAAGATTCTGGTGAGCTGGCAGAAGCGCTCGGCGGCAGCGTGGCCGCCGCGGATGCGGAAGGACAGCATGCCGCCGCCCATGCCGTCGCGGTGCTGCTTCTTGGCGATGGCGCGGTGGGGGTGAGAGTCAAGGCCGGGGTAGTTCACAGCGAGGACGTTGTCCGAGGCTTCAAGGGCAGTAGCGACGGCGGTCGCGTTGCGGCTGGCCTCGCGGGCGCGCAAGTGCAGAGTTTTCAGGCCGCGGTGGGCAAGCCAACAGTCAAAGGCGGAGGGAACGGCGCCGATAGCGTTCTGGAGAAAGCCGAGGCGGGCCTTGAGGTCGTCCGAGTTGAAGGCGGCGACGCCCATGACAACGTCGGAGTGGCCATTGATGTACTTGGTGACGGAGTGTACGACGATGTCGGCGCCGAAATCGAGGGGGTTTTGGACGTAGGGGGAGAGGAACGTGTTATCAACGACGACCTGGATGCCGTGCTGGTGCGCCTGGGTGACGACGGCGCGGACGTCGACGAGGCGCAGGGTCGGGTTGGATGGGCTCTCGATCCAGACGAGCTTGGTGGCTGGAGTGATGTGGGCGGAGATGTCAACCTCGATCTCGGGGGTGAAAGTGACCTTGACGCCATGGGCCTTTGCGACCTGGGTGAAGTAGCGGTGGGTGCCGCCGTAGACGTCGGAGACGGAAATGACGTGTGAGCCGGCAGCGAGGGACTGCAGGACGACGGCGGTGGTGGCAGAGCCGGAAGAGAAGGCGAGGGCGTACTTTGCGTGCTCGAGGGCGGCGACGGCCTGCTCAAAGTTGTCGCGATTGGGGTTGCTGGAGCGCGAGTACTCGTAGACGCCGACGGGCTTGCCAACGCTGGTCTGGGCGAAGGTGGTAGACAGAGAGATGGGCTCAATGACTGCGCCGGTCACAGGGTCGTGAGGAGAGCCGGCATGAACGGCGAGAGTGCCGAAGTTGTGTACCGGCGAGGGCGCCCTCGGAGGGGTCTCGATGGGGTGTTCGGCTGGGACGGTCATGGTTGTGGTTTTGAGAGAAGAGGGGAAGAGGCGGTGGGTTGTTGAAGAACGAGGGGCAGATTTTGGAGGGGTAGTAGCAGATGTTGAATCCTTGGTGGCTGGACTGATGGTAGCGTGGAGGTCAAAGGATTTCAACGACAAGAAAACGAGACGAAAATACAAGTAGCGAGAAAATATTGGCCTCGGTGTTTGTGCGAATAAAGTCGACGGTAACCGAGTCGAGTCGCGGGGTCTCGTTGAATTTCTTGTATGTTGTGGAAAAAAAGAAGCCGTACGACAGAGTGGAAATTGCCCCGCTACACTTTTAGTGGTGACCAAGGTGTTGGTGGGCAGGGCCGGGAAGGCTTGCTTGGGTTTAAGAGATAAAAAAGACGACGGGGCTTTGTGTCGGGAGCGCCCCAAGCTCCGACGATGAATCAATCACGCAATCGAGTGTCTGCTGACGAAATAGGCCGTGGTGGTCTGTTTGATGAGTCAATGGAATGAAGTAGCTTGGTTTTGCTTCGCTCGGCTTGTTGATCGCAGGAATGCCTGGAGCGGCTGCTCTCTGGTTGTTCGAGACGGCCGAGGTTAAAGGTATCGTCAACTCGGTCTACACTCCTGCGGCTATGTATAGCCGTACCACTGGTGGGATGAGGTCAACCGTCGGTCAGAGCGTGGTTGCGAAGTAGATGTTGAGGATGGCGCAATCCGGAGCTATGCAAGGCACTGGGCTGTAGTAGACAGGTAAGGCAGGATTAGAGTGATGGATGATTCCCACGAGAACGGGCTGCATGTGTGGTAGATCGGGTTGATCGGGAAGGTGTGGGAAAGTCTGGAGACGTTGGCTAAATCACATTTTATATCTTTGCGCCCTGGATGACGCCTTCGATTCCATTCCGGCGACAGGCCGCTTCGCTGCTCCTCTGCCATGGTGATGCTAGAAAGCGATGCTGATAATAGCAGCGCAACACAATACTGATGATAAAACATGGTTCGATGTGCTTCTGCTGTCATCACAAATCCTAGTGGTGTACCAATGCATGAAGGGCCTGAACGAGTTGGCGGCTTGGCCGTCAGCTCTTCTTTTTTTGTGCTCCGTACCCAGTTTGGTCGGCGATAAGACGTCACCGTCGTGTCTGGTTTCCCCCTCTGCTAACAATTTTGATCCTTACTATGGTAGAGACGCACGGAGTATCTGAGCTGCAGAAGCGCGGTACGCAGCAAATCATGGGACTTTTCGGGGTCTTGGTTCCGCGTGCTGACATATCCAGCTTTGGTCTGCCATGTTCTGTTGATGGAATTGCTAGACTACCACCCATGACGATGGCAGAAAAATGTCCTTCTCCTTGCCCCGACGGAAAGTAGCGGCCGGATTTAATGCGGAAAGGTGGGCACCAGCCGGCCAGCCTCGGCCCTTCTCATGACCTGTTGACTAATGGCGTCGCTTACATCAGCTTCTGTATACGGATATTACCTGAGGTAACTTACAGGTACGTACTGTTACTCTGTATCCGTAATTACAATTCATCTCGTTATTTGCCCGAAAGGCTATGCGTGCCTGGCGTCCCCCTCCATCACGCACTGCACTCACCACACCTGCCCCTAACTCATGTCTTGACTGTCAATTACGTTTTCCTTCAAACACAGAAAGTGTCGCACGCGACTGCGGCTGAAGCTGACTTTTATCACGGCCTGTTGTCAACTTCGTTCAAGTGACAAATACACTCCAGCAAGTATCACATTGCCTTCCAATCTAGGTGACTAAGCTTACCCATACCCTTGGCACGTCCAGGCGTAGCTGTAACGCATTCGATACGCCATCTTTAACGTGCAAGCCGCAGCAGCAGCGTCGCCGCAGCAGCAGCGTCGCCGCCGCCGCCGTCGTCGTCGTCGCCGTCTTCTGCAGCCAAACGGATCCCGTTGACCACGAGACCTGTCTTCTTTCCCAATGAGGAAGGCACTTCGTGCGCAAATTTACACTGACAGACTGCATTCTGTCTGATGTTGTGCGGGAGCCGCGGAGAGGTCACAGCACGGTATGATCTCCTCGTACGATTGTTTTCAAACTCAGTCCGTCCGGGCGAAGCCAGGAAACGGATGGGAGCTGCCGTCGTCCCGCCGTCTCCAGTCTCGTTCATGCCGTCCATTGCTTTCGTCTCGACTTGAACCCTGCTCAGACTACCTTACACAGACTTTGCCTGCCTGCCTGCCTGCCTGCCTGCTATACACGAAGAGACAACCTAAAGACGCTCGGCCTTTGGGACCATCAACAGCACGTATAAGCTCCCGGCTATGCCATTTTGGGAATTGCTGCTTTTTTTACACCAACCACCTCGTGGCTTGGACATCCTCGCGTGTCAAAAAGTCACCGATTATGAGGATGCCGTGAGTCAGTTGTGAGGCCACTGATATAGGTTCAACCTTTGACCAAGCAACGCTCGCTCTGGGGCTTCATCGCCGATTGCAACGGAATTCGTGCCCGACCTTTCGAGTCGTCGGCCGAGACGGACTTTGGCCGTGAGCCATTGATGGATTACGTTGGACGTCTTGGTCATATCGTCGCTTTATGGTTCCTTTTGCCTGACCCTCGCACTCTGCGACGATCAGGGCCCTGACCAGCAAAGCAAGCCTAGAGCTGATTCAGACGTGAGCACCAGCAGCGAAGGACGTGTAACGCATCGGTGCAATGCGGCGTGTGGCTTTTCGCTGCGTTGCCGTCATGGTTGCAGTCGTCCAAACAACGACAGCATGGACTGCAACCCCGACTTCACCCCCATCCGGGCGTGTTAATGGTGATAGTTGGGCTAAACTCTTTGCCCGAAAATTGCTGTGTAAGCCACTCATGGCAAACGTAGTTCCGTAATGCCATCACTCACGGCAAGCCTTGTCAACGTTCCAACCTGCTGAACCAGCTGTGGCGGGGCACAAAGTCGGGGAGTCGCTGGCAACATTGCCCAGTATGTTCCCAAACATCATCAGGCGGTTTCCGACAGCGCAAGTCACCGGTTCGATGCCAGTCACGCCTCCTATGTAGAACCCCAGCATCAATGCCTATCAAGGGTACTCTGAGCTTTTCACAGGGCGAGACGGCTCCTGGGCATCATCCCCACGCAGGCACTCCAGATGTCATATTGTACACATGCGGTTCATCTTCGCAGATCTTCGTAGCCCAAGCCTCCCAAGATCTATTGCTGCGATACGTCAGCCCCGTTCCGCCACACCACTCGGATGGGCTGCCCTCCGACCCAATGGCAAGATCCAGGTTCCTGCGTGCACACCCCCGTTACCTTTCCCAACTTGATGTGATTTGTTCGTGGCAGCTCGCCTTCCGAGCTTGTTTGGGCCATTCCCAGGCCCGCACTGTTAGATCGCTGATCATACTAGCTGACGTATTAACGACTTGCTGACAGCAAACTGTCACCGACGGCGTAGCTGGGAGCTTAATATTCCCCCCAGCAAGCAAAAGCAGACGGCAACACTTGGTTTCCTGACAAGATCAGTCTTCATCTCGACGAAATTATGCAACTGGCCAACGAGTGAAAGAAGGGTTTCGGCACGTCTCTGAACTAAGCAATCGGAGTCGGGTGTATGAGTTTCGTTCGTCTGACGTCCGCTGCCTGCCCTGCTTCAAGGATGCAAATGTCTGTGTTTCTCAGCCGCCCGGACCGTCCAGGCTCGTCATTTTCCTTGACTCGTGTGCTCGACTTCAGACTTCCGGCAATCGAGCCGGCGTGAGAAGTTTTGAAAGTATAGGGCGTCTGTAGAGACCAAGTGGTTGGAATAGTTAGCAAGACACGCCACGACAGGGCTGAAGGTAACGCACGGGTGGATAGTCAAGGCAGGGAGCCCACGAGTTGGAAGCGTCCCCCCAGGCCTGGACTCGATATGCACTCCAACTTGTGGTGGAGGGTGACAGACGTTTTGCTAGGAGAACGATAGCGAGCAAGTTTTGTTTAGCAGGGCAGCTTCTGTCATGGCCGGCCGACGTAGACTGTTCCGCCCGTCCATCCGCCCTGGACGGGAAGCCATGTGGCCACAGCTGGGCTCCGCCGTTGTTGTTGTCATATCTGTCGTGCGTTGTGTCGTCTGGCTGTGTCATGGGCACCCCTCTACGAAGAAGCGAAACGCACTGCGGGGTCCCCGGTGGGAAGCCATTGACATGAGCGTCTCGTCTTCTCCCATCTTTGGAGACGCGGGATCGATTCCCGTTGCAGCAGGCCGCATGGTTGACCGCAAATATTTGGCTGTGATTGCTAGTCTGGTCTGGGTTGCAACAGCAGAGAAGTCAAGTCGAAGCAGTGAAGGCGGCAATCAAGCCCACCCTGAGTACTTACGCAGCGGTCGAGGTTTTGTATACCAAGTATTACCATGAGCAATCCCTGCCAGCGATCTCGCCTCCCGCCGACCATGTTTGGCTGGTGCCTGTCTGCCAAAATGCGTTTGAATGCTGTGCTGGCCTGGCGGACGGGGTTCAGGGGCTTTGCGCAATAGACTTGACGTGCCGGGTCGGGTCGGGTTCGTAACTCGTACCTTATTCCTAGGGCGACATACTTTTTGACGAAATGTTAGTCAAAGCGTTTTCCAAGTATTGACTGTCAACAGCGCTTGACATCTTGGTGGGCCGGCAGACTCTGATCAAAGTCTGCTACGGTATTGACACAGTGCCATGGAACGCATTTCAAATGCAATTGAGGCTCTCTACTGACGTGGAGCAGTCTGCGTTGCGGGTGGTGTAACCGTACTCCGTACGCTGCTGCGTAATGATGGCTCGCAGGGAACGTTGGCGGACGTTTCTCTGCTGCAAGTGCCACAGAGTGCCTGGAGCCAGCCCTGAAGAGCAGCCGATTCCGCGTTTCCGTGTCCGCTTTTCTGCCCGCCGCAGGGATCTTTGTCGTGGATCCTGGGCTGTGGGCTGTGGGCCGTTGCGTGGCTGAGCATGACATTGACAGGTTGTGGACGAAATGTCCCTTGAAGAGCTGAGCATACCTGGTGGCTGCATGGCACTGCAGTTGGTGTCCATGATTGTGAGAATGGGGACGACAGCTGCTGCTGTAACTGCTGCAGCCGGTAAGTATCCTCGGCGAGGGTGGCGGTCATGCGGTAAGTCGTTCATGTACTGGTTCGGCAGAGTTCTTGGATGCAATGCGGGGGGATGGAAATCGGCCATGTTGATGGGCGTGTGCAGTTGCAGTCGACGTTGCATTTCTGATGTTCGGCAGTGTCCAATCATGACGGGCCAGTGTCAAATTGCAGTAGCACACCAAGAGCGCCTTCGAATCAAGCAGGACAGGTCTTCATAAGGTACTCTGTTTGTCGGTAGCAGTCTCGCCAAATGCTCGCATTCCAGTAGGGTACTATAAATTCCTGGTGGAGGCAGGAAATGCAATGCCGACCTCGTCAATAGGCATTGCAAAGGCAATAGAAATCTGGACCTGTGCAGAAGTTCCGTAGGCGAGTAGGATGTCGCGGTTGTACCTTCCTTGTTCATCTCCACTGCCAGTCATACGCACTACGCAGTTTTTGTAAAGTCCGTTGCCCCCCTCTACAAACACGTGCGTTGGGCAAGGCACCGGTTAACAGTCGACGCATGCAGAAATAAACGGTTACTCTTGGTCTGTGGTTTTTTGTCTTGGTTTTTTTCTTCTCCTCAGAACTTGGGCCAAAGCTTGACTTGACACGTCCAGTCCGCAGCATCCAGTCAATTGACACGACACGCGCGTTGTCGTATAGCGCCGTAGAACGCACACGGGGCGCTCCCATCTCCTTGACCGGTTTTAAAACGATTCCCATGTACTTTATTTGCATTGATCTCCCAGCTCTAGTCACGAATTGAAGTTGACACCCCCTGGCACCCATGCTAACGTCAGACACCTAGATACCTTGCCCTTCAAGTTAGTTTTCTCTCATACTGTGGTGAGCACCGGCCTCTCACTGGTCCGACATAGTCGCTCACGGAGCAGAGCAAACTGCGAACAACCTTCATCACCCTACGGACACTCCACCTCGTCTTGCTACGACCTTGTCAGACGGTGCTCGCAAGCACACGATGTTCTGGCCCGTCAAGTGGCCAATCCTCGGTGGAAGACTATCCATCTCACGAACAGAACGAACCAAACGACAAACCCAGTTCTGATCCTGGAAACGAACACCCGGCACTGCAATTGAGAGTGTAGCTTCGCTGCTGTAGTACAGTACGTTGCGCAGTAATTATACCCCCACACTTAGGCGGGTATCTCTGCACGCCCCTAGACCGAAGCCAACCCTCGACCCCCTGGTCGCTCCTCTTTGCCCGCCTACCCTTACGCCTAGAAAGAAGTCGAACCCCGAATCTCCATCTCCACCTGTAATACAACTTCTCCAATCTTCCTCGAAACCTCGACACCGTCAAACTCCGCTCCTTGTTTTCTGCCCGATCTCGCCTCGCTTCTTTGCCCTTTCCCGTCTGGCAGCTCTTTAAAGTCAACCAGGTTCGCCCCATCTGCTGCTAGCTCCCGCCTCTCTAAAAAGCCTTGGACATCTGTCATGCGCCTCGGCCTGTCACTGCTGAACCCCCGCGAGTCCAAGACGTGTACGTCCTGCCACACCGTTGACGACACGTGAAAAGAAAATTCAAAGAAAACAAACCCCAACCCACCTATACCTCACTTTATAGAGTGGAACCATCCCCCCAGACTTGTTGTTTGACGACAGTCACCTTTGCCTGTCACCGCCCACCCACCACCCACCGACACGACACACAATCTCACCTCTCTTCCAACCTCTCGTGTCGCCGTCATGCCACCCCGGAGATCTCACAAAAAGTCGAGGGCTGGTTGCAAACGCTGCAAGTCCCGCAAGATTAAGGTAGCGTCGTCCTCTCGTACGCCCAGTCGTCCTCGTGCACCCTGCCGTGTTTACTCTCTACCATCCCATCCCAGTGAGCTAGCCTGACGTTTTGCCTGCTGTAGTGCGATGAAGTCCATCCGCGATGCGGCAATTGCGTTAAACATGGCGTGCCATGCGATTTCGAGAACCCCGACATGTTCGACGACCTTCTGACGGCCCTGACGCCCTCCAACACCCAAGCCTCACTCTCCCCGATTGAGAGAGCCCCCTCGACTGCACCCTCACCGCAACCACCACCAACCAACCGAACCAATTCTCCCTCCGTCACACAAGGTCGCTCTCCTCCTACAGCCACATGTACACCCTTGTACTACACACCTGGCCACGTCGCCCTATCCGTTACGACATCCCCCAGCAACCGCTTGCTCGAGTTGCGGTTGATGCACCAATTCACTTCAATGACATCCCGTACCCTGGTGGTGAACGGGCCTACTGTACACGATATCTGGCAGAACACGGTACCAAGGCTGGCCTTTGGTGGTGCGAATTATCTAGCGGATGCGATGCTCGCCGTGGCCGCCCTGCATCTGCGCTCTTTTAATCCAAATGACAGGGCCCTTGTTAGCGCTTCTCATTCATATATGGCTTCTGCCTTGGCCTCTTACTGCGCATGTTTGCAGAATGGAATCAGCGAATCAAACGCCGAATCCCTGTTTTTGACGGCAGCCCTCATCGCCTTCTCGTCTACCGCCACACGAATCTTCATACGCGATGAAGCGGATCCGAACGACCCGTCGAGCGCGTATTCACTGCCACTTTCCTGGTTTCACGCCTTCCAGGGAGTGAAGACGGTGGTTGCCACCTCCTGGCCTTGGATTCGAAATAGCGGCGTCGTCATTCCCATCATTGACTCACAGCCCGTCCTCCAACTCGACTTGGACGCCACTTCACCATCGTCCTTCTTCGGGAAGCTACTCGATGGTCTGGAAGACGAGCTCCAGAGCGAGGATACCATCTTGGCCATGTCCACGCGGCAGTCGTATCAGCATGCCGTTGCCGTGCTCAACTGGGCGCACAAGCTGCCTCACCGCGGGGCCGCCCTCGCATTCCCTGCGACCGTCTCCAAGCGGTTCATCGACCTGTTGGAGGAGCGACGCCCGCGCGCCCTGACAATCTTGGCGTGCTTTTTCGCCCTGCTGAAAGGATACGAGTCGGCAGTGTGGTGGTTGGAGGGTGTGTCGCGCAGAGAAGTCATGGGTATCGTCTCGC
Source organism: Colletotrichum spinosum (assembly GCA_004366825.1). NCBI lineage: Eukaryota > Fungi > Ascomycota > Sordariomycetes > Glomerellales > Glomerellaceae > Colletotrichum > Colletotrichum spinosum. The sequence continues at coordinate 32,473 of QAPG01000139.1, read as the reverse complement.
AGTTCGAGGCCGCCAGCCCATGGTGGCCGCACCTGGAGTGGCCCGTCAAGATTGCACTCTACAAACATGGCCTCATTCCGCCCGACGTGTGGGGATCTGACTGGATCACTGAGGAGAGCAAGGCAGAGAAAGGGCACAGCATGTCCGCCGAGTCGTTCGTGAATCACATTGAGATCTTGACGAGCACCTTTTTCAAGCAACAAAACTTGCCGGTCCCCGTCTCTACCCATGCAGTGTAAGCGGTAAAGCAGGCTATAACGCGAACACGTGCCATGGATGATGTCAATGTTGGATTAGGGACTTCCTTGGGAGGGGGGGGCTCTTTAGTGATTGAAGGGTTTGTCGAACGCCAGTTAGCAAAGGGACATGGAGTTTGGGCGGCGAGGACGCCGGCGGCCTCGGGAATGGCATGGGCAAACAGCAAGGAGTTTCGAGTTTCGTTCCCTGGAACCTTCAGAGGACAGCAGGCCGCCGGGGGATGATCACGGCGAAAACATCATTACATAAAACGATTTTGGGACTTCGATTTGGATACGACATTCTCGGAAATTGGGTTTTACGGTGTTTTGCATGGATATACGGTATACGGTATACACAATGGCTGATAGCAGGGTTCTACAGCCTGGGCAGCTCCGATGGAGCGTATAGCATACTTTTGTTTTCAACAGTGAACTTATCACATTGAGAATGCAAACTTGATTAGACATGACATCACCACATCCGGTAGTGCAAGCGGACGAGGGTCACCCCTGAACGGCCTTGGAGAGGTTCCAAAATCGAATAGACTTGCGAATGGAGAAGGGTTGCGCCGTCGACGATGGCTGCTACTCAAACATGCCAGCTGCGTCGCGCAAATTGACAGCTGCGTCAAGGGCATAGGCTCCAGTTCGGATGGATCCGCTCTTTCTTCTTCCCGTAGCCGCTGCCTGTGGAACGGTGCGGATGGCATGGGTAGTGGCTTGGGCGGCCGGCGCGGGATGCCGAGGGAAGGTGAAGAAGGGCGCCACATGCAACATGTGATGCGGACGGACGACCGACTCGCCGGGAGTCGCAAAGCTTCGGGGCGGATTCCGGATTCTGATGGGAAACTGTAAAGAAGAAAATGCGTGTGCTACACGATTGGTCTAAGCCCTGCTGGGCTTGACGCCTTCAGCCCCCCCTCTCTCGTAACTTACTTTCTGTCGTCTGAACTTGGACGCAGAAAGGGTGTCGTTTGATAGTTTTTGCCGATATGCGCCCATGAAGTGTCGGTGGGCAGTGTTACAGAGAGCCTCATCTCGCTGTCATATTTCCTACCCTGTCATTTTGGGAGGTGATTTCCGTCACGATTGACTTCACGCATGGTGGACAGGCGGTACCGATGGTTCGGTAAGAGGCTTGCGTGAGAAACAAGGGTTACATGACGCAACGGGGTGGCGGGCGGACCAGAATGTGTCATGTGTTGTTCGTTGAGTAGATGTCCTTAGGCTCCGCCGAATGACTCGGCGGCTGCGGAGGGCTGTCGTTTCGGGTGTGGGGGGAATAGTCTGTTGCCAAGTCAAAGACTCTAAACTAGGCTCTTCTAATACAACTAGCTTAGGTGGTGGTGGTGCCGGAATGAACCCTATGATGAGTGATGTAGGGTGAGGTGGCTCTGAGAGACTGCCGAGGTGCTTGTTATGGACACATGATGATTAGAGAGGTTGGGAGAATTGCCGCGCAACCAAGTTTCCATAGAAATGTTTGGGACGGCCTGTCGTAGCGACCTGACTGAGAAAGTGGGGCACTGCTTCCCTCTCCGAGAAGGTTACTGCGTTTGGTAAACTGCCAGTCTGTCAATCAAATATTCATGTCTCCAATCCTCTACTGAGTCCTTGATCATTGCGGCGTCTGTTGATGGTACTTGAACAAGCCCAAGAGCCCAAGAGCCCAAGAGGCGAATGACGGTGACGGGCAAATAAGGTGAAGGTTGGCGTTGGCGTTTGACAGCTGACGCTTTCGACTGGCGGCCGACGCTGTCGACTTTAGGTTTTTTGGCTTGTCTCGAATGAACCCGCCCGTACGGCTCAGCGACACGATTTGTAGGCCTCGGGGTGGCGTCGTGTCGTGTCGCGTGGTGTCGTACATACTTTTCAGAAGAGGTTTCCCTTCGCATCTCGTGGGCGTGACATCTGGGGATTCGCTGACTTTTTGCGTTGGACGGTGCAGGAGAGGGGCGAACCGTCTGTCATTGCTGGGTAATCCTAATCCTGTACATTCCAGCTCATACAAATGATGAGAGTGTGACATGGTGAAAAGTGGCGAGAGAGAACTTTGAATTGAAGAGTCGTAGTCCCATAGGCAATCGTTCGGAATAGTTCGTCATCGAATGATGGAAGCATGCGGATGCATGAAGGGACCGCAGCGTTTGGTGGGAATTGGGTGGTTTGGTGAAGTCAAGGTTGCGATTGGTGCGTGTATTGGGATGGGATACACGGCACGGGTAAATCGGTGTACAGTAGAGTGGTCATGAGGATACTTCGGCTACATTGTTTGGGGGAACGGCTTTGTGGAAAGGATGGACTTGCTGATGTGACGCTAGAAAGAATGAGGTCAAACTATTGTATGTTGTTGCAAATTGAGGATTGTATCGTTCTCTTTCAAGTGGGCGAGAATATCATTTGGTGGGTAAGTACTCCTCCGTATGTAGGTCGGAGAATTGATTACAACCTGGAAGACATGATAAGGCACGACAAAACAGCTACTTGACAGTGAAGCTGCAGCTGCCTCGGGTCGCGACTCCGAACGAGCTTATTTCAACATCCGCTCGTCGCTTCCGTCTCAGACAGCTAGCGCTTCCTTTCATTGGAAAATCCGAGAAGGAGGGACAAAACGGCGGATGACACGGCCGACACTACCTGATACCCTTTCCGGGGGTGCCTACGTTCCGAAACCTCGGGCCATTTAATGTGTAGAGGAAAGTGGGGAAGAGGGCCGGGGTGGAAGCGAGCGGGGGAAAGAACGGCAAAAGGAGACACACTGAAGACCGCTTTGTCAGCCACTTGCATGTTTGCACTACCCTTTCCATGAAGCAATCCAAACGAAGAAGATCAAATGACCAGAAGTGGGTGGCATCAGGGACGATAGTACGAGGCAATTACAGCAGTAATCTATGACTCGAACTTAACCGTCGGGTCGTCCAGGACGCGGCATTGGGAACTGTGGAGAAGCGTGACGAGCTGATTGGAGGAGTCTACGAATTCCCTCCCTTTCAAGTTCCGTCCAGGAGGTTACGCGATGAAACGTCGACAGTCCGGCTTTCCCCACCGCTTCTTTTTGGAAGAGCTGCGCCGTACGGAGTACAACAAGCCTGCTGTTTGGCAACTTTTTTCGTCCAGCTTACGCGCGCTGTTTGTGTGGCTGTTGGAGGACTTAATATGTCTGAAGCAACAGCATGCCTGTCAGGCTCCTCCACGTATCACTCTACTGATGAACCTGCAGCGGGGATGACCGCCGTACGCGACGACGACTGGGAGGGTTACGTGCTTGACGTCTGCTGATGGGCTCGTTTATATTTGCAAGTACTATGCACTAATAAGTCGGAGAGTTCGAATTCGGGGGCGGGGGGGTTCCTCTGTTGGGTTCCCAGTCCATCAATTAGATAGATGAATGGGGTCTTGGCTTGGAAGTAGTTCGCGAGGACGGGGTGAACTGCGTTATATACACCGGTTCGTGACACCGACCTGGAACCCTTTCTTTTCAAGTTTCGTCGTTTCCATCAAGCTCTCCCAACTCTCTCCTCTTTGGCCTAGTCCCGACATCTTCGAGAGCTAGAACCTCCCCTACCTACCGACACGATGCTCGCCTCCCTGACCTCGGTCCTCCTCCTCGCTCTCTCCGCAGCCAGCGCTGCCCTGACCTACAAGGGCGCCGACTGGTCCTCGGTCGGCGTCGAAGAAAAGGCCGGCATCAGCTACAAGAACTCGGCCGGCGCCGCGCAACCCCTCGAGCAGATCCTCAAGAACGCCGGCGTCAACTCAGTGCGCCAGCGCGTCTGGGTCAGCGCCTCGGGCCAGTACAACCTCGACTACAACCTCGCTCTCGCCAAGCGCGCCAAGGCCCAGGGCCTGTCCGTCTTTCTCACCCTGCACTTCAGCGACACCTGGGCCGACCCGAACAACCAGAAGATCCCGGCAGGCTGGCCCTCAGATATCGAGAACCTCGGCTGGCGGCTGTACAACTACACCCTCGACGTCAGCAACGCCTTCCAAAAGGCCGGAGTGCCGCCCGCCATTGTCAGCATCGGCAATGAGATCCGCGGCGGACTGCTGTTCAACACGGGCAAGACGTCAAACTGGTACAATGTCGGGAAGCTGCTCAACTCGGCGGCCTACGGCATCAAGGACTCAACGCTCTCACCGAAACCGAAGATCATGATTCACATCGACAACGGCTGGGACCAGGGCACTCAAGACTGGTGGTACACGAGCCTGCTCGCCGCCGGTGGCATCAAGACCGCCGACTTTGACATGATGGGCGTATCGTATTACCCCTTTTACGGCAACGGCGCCACTTTGTCCGCGCTCAAGGCTAGTTTGAATAACATGGCTTCGAAATGGAACAAGGAGATTGTCGTCGCTGAGACAAACTGGCCCACTGCCTGCGCGAGTCCCAAGTTCGAGTTCCCGAGCGACCTGAAGGACATTCCCTTTTCTGCTGCGGGCCAGTCGGCGTTCCTGAAGAGGGTTGCCGACATCGTGGCCGGAGTAAAGAATGGCAAAGGACTTTTTTACTGGGAGCCGGCGTGGGTTAATAATCAGGCTCTGGGGTCAAGCTGCTCGTCCAACACGCTGTTTGCGTGGCCTGGTACTGCTCTATCGAGCTTGGACACCTTCAAGAGCCTCTGAGGCATGTTAGACTGACGACGGGTGATCAGTATCAGACAGCTTAGAGGCGTTTCACAAGTACATATTTGACTGACCAGGTACATACACACACAGCCGGGTCTTACCATATTGACGGCGGTATATAAGCTAGCTTTGTTTTCTGCCATGGAGCTTTCACTTACTGAGGGCTATCATGATCTAAGCCAACCATATAGGCACTCTACCATGTCGACGGCTTCAAACGCCTTTGGCAACTGAATAGTAGTCTTCATCGCCAATACAGCACTGCCTACCCTGGATACCAGAGAAACAACAGCTCAATGTTCTGTGGATAATGTTGGTGCTGTAAGGAGTCGAATGTGGGATCGGAGAGACAGGCGTTGAGGGTGACGTCTTGCATCTAGTCCCGCACGCCGGCTATCACAATGGTGAAATTCGGGCTTGACGATTGTATTACTCGCCGTATATTTTGTGGCTATCAATGAATGAGGTAGCCAGCTTGCTGGGTATGCCGCTGGTAGTTCTACCTGGATATCCGGGTACGCCTCATATTGAAGCTCCCTCCCTTGTTCCTTTTTAGTTTTCCGATGGCACAGAAAAGAAACAAATGGAGTACCTTTTGTGAAAGCGGTGTTGAGCTTCCACGACACCTAGCGCCGCCTCAATTTGAGCCTCGAGATGATGTTTTGATACACGAGAATAGACCTAGCGCACAGCCAAAGGCCGTTCCGCGTGAAGCGTCAAATGCAGTCAGTATTTGTCACAGCAATCATGACCTACCTTGAGAGCACAGCAGTCTCAGAGCAAAACAAAAGCGGAAATAACGCGAGCTCATCTCACAAAACGTCAGTATTTTCTAAGAGCATATACTACAACCACACTACACGTTCGGCAATCCAATCGCGTCACAACGACACGAAAGTACGAAAGTGGAAGCAAAACCAGCTCGCTCACCTTTCACAGCAATTTCAACGCCCCCTGAGACGACGAGTTCTGTGTGCGCTCATGAGGCGACTGTTGCTAGCATCGGAGGGAGCTGACGAGAAAGTCAGCCGGGGAGGTCAACCCTCGTAGAGACTCACCGACCGGCACGGCTGTGGTTGTTGGAATTCAGGGCATTGCGACGGCGAAGTGGACCCAGACGGAGGCCGATGACCTCAAATACGGGGGCGGCCAACGATGCGGACCGCTGAAAGGAAGCCGCGAGCCGTGAGCGGAGGGTCGCAGATGTCCCAAGCGCCCCCCATCAGCGTCACTCGACCCCCAAGCGAGAGAATAGCGGGGCACCACAGCACGTACCTGCCACTTTTTTCAATTTTAGTCGACCAAAACACGTGACTCTAGAAAGGGCAAACGAACCCTACGGAACTTTTGGTGGACCCGGATTGGATTGGCTCAAGCGAATTCTACAAGCGATTTTGCCAGCCCCAGCGCCCTCCCGAAACTTCGAAAACCACCGGCACATTCAGCTTATTCGCTTCGATAGAACTCATCGACAGCGAATTCCCTGACCTTACTAACCGCAAAGATGGCTGACGACGAATACGTACGTGCGATCCCGCTTGCATTATCCCCTTGATCGATGGCAAACCCAGCAAGAGACCCTGCGCCGTCGCGGTGGTGACGCCGACAACTGGAGACAACTACCCGACGGTGTCGCGATCACCAGCACCTATCAGAACATTTTTGGCTGACTGGAGGACCGATACAGAACGCCGAGGAGGCTGCCGAGATCAAGAAGAGAAGAGCGTTCCGCAAGTTCTCTTACCGCGGAATCGACCTCGAGAAGTACGTTTTCACACGCACACCCAGGACCAGAAGAGGGCCGACCTCGCACACTCCATCGCCGCACACCACACTCCCACGAAGCCCGACGAACCTCACTTGCGAATCCGAACCTGGACCATTCAAGCTAACCTGTGCCTTCCACAGCCTCCTTGACCTCGACTCCGAGCAGCTCCGCGATGTCGTCCACGCCCGTGCCCGCCGGCGCATCAACCGCGGTCTGAAGCGCCGCCCCATGGGCTTGATCAAGAAGCTCCGCAAGGCCAAGCAGGAGGCCAAGCCCAACGAGAAGCCCGATCTCGTCAAGACCCACCTCCGTGACATGATTGTCGTCCCCGAGATGATTGGCAGCGTCATCGGCATCTACTCCGGCAAGGAGTTCAACCAGGTCGAGATCAAGCCTGAGATGGTTGGCCACTACCTGGCTGAGTTCTCTATCTCATAGTACGTCCCAGCTCTATGCTTCCCTGAGGCAAAGGTCAGAACAGAGTGTTGACCACCTCACAGCAAGCCTGTCAAGCACGGTAGACCCGGTATCGGTGCTACTCACTCTTCTCGTTTCATTCCTCTCAAGTAAGAGGATGGTTGTGGGCTGTCTTAGGGAGGTTCTTGCATTCAACGGACATCAAGGCGAAACGGGAAATGGTTTTGGTAGCATGGCAACGCCACTATCATGTTGTTTGGGCGATGGTAGTTCAATACAACATCGTTGTCCGCCAAAAAGTTTGAGCCTCAGTAGGGAATGAATTCAACGATGAGATACCAAAAGTTACTTCGCCACCTTTACCTTGGTGCTCTTGCTTGAAACTTGGCCTACTGGTCGCCAGGCAGACCCCGCCCTGTCTTTTGCAAAGTTAAATGACTTGCATTTATCTGAGATGCAATCTGTCACTCGTCTCTCTAGCCCGGACCCACCGCGGACCCATTACACAGCACAAGTCGTCTCTCGTCATACTAAGATCACTTGGCACATCTCGTGGTCGTGGACGCGAAGGCTCGTCCCAAAAAACACGTAGATATATCGCGCGCGGTCTATGTAGCTAAGCCATTGTATCATCTCTCATCACAAGTCCTTGTGCAGCTTCGTCAGCTGCGCCTTCTCGTGCGCCTCTAACCTCCTCAGCAAATCCCCGCTCCAGTGCTCCTTGTCCGCCTTGTTCCTCTCGGAAATGGCCTTCACCGCGTCCCTCCAGTTGCTGTCGCTGACGCGGTCGGCGAGGCGCTTCGATGCATCGGCCTCGGAGGCGCGGAAGAGCGGCCACACGCCCACGTCGGCGCCCATGGTCTCGTCGAGGAAGGTGTCCAGCACGAGCTGACCAGTCTTGCGCTGCGCGGCGTCCCAGCGGGTGTCCGCGGGCTCAACGGTGAGGACCTCGAGGAGGCGGTCCATGCCCTTGTTGGCGAGGAAGTCGTCGCGGATGCTGGGGCTCTTGATGAGGCCGCGGATGGCGGCGACTTGCATCTTGGCCTTGTTGGCTGCGCGGAGGACCGCCGCGTCGCCGTTGCTGGCGTTTCCGGCCGCGGGCACAAAAGGCGCGTAGAAGGAGTCGCGGAGCGGGATGCCGTTGGGACACGATGCAGCCATGAGGCCGGGCCACATTTTGGTCACCTCCTCCAGGGCGGCGAGGTTGTTCTGCAGCGCGCTGGAGAGGATGGAGGCGGCCTGCTGGTCGCGTGGGACGCCGCCGCTGCTCGGTGGGGGAGGGGTAGCCGGGTCCGTCATGAGGCAGAAGAGCGCCTTGACGGTGTCCAAAGTTTCTGTGATTTTCAGACCGTAGAACATGTCGTGCGAGATATCCTCCATGAATTCGAGGGCCTCATCGAGCGGCAGGTCGGCGCCGCCAGCGCCCTTCTTGATGTAGTCGAGGTTGGTGTAGAACGGGCCCGATGCCTGCTGCGGCTGCTTCACGGCGCCGACGGCCTCGTACTTGGGCGCGCCCTTGGGAATTTGCGGTTCTTCCGGCGCGTCCTCCGGGTCAACGACGACCATGGAATGGTCAACGGGCAGGCCTTCGAGGCCAGGGATTTGCTCCGAGGGGTCATTGATTTTGGCTTCTTTTAAGCCCGTGTTGATATTGAGCCTGACGTGGAGGCCCTGCGGGATCTGCTGGTCGTCACGGACGATTTGGAATTCTTTTGTTGGTTGGAAGATCTTGGGATAGCATTCTGCCGAATTGTCTGTGTGGCAGATGAGCTCTACTTCCGCTGATGGTGATGTTGCGACGACTGATGCATGTGATGAGGCTGCGATGGGAGGGGCGATGAAAAAGATGCCGAAAAGGACCATGAAAATGGCAAAAGGTAGGAAAGAGGCGCTGTGGGCGCTTCTCGACGCCATACTGATGAAGTCAAACGGGATTCGGTGTTGTTGTGTGTGTTTGATTATGTCTTCAACACGAGAATCCGACGTGTCGAGAGTCGATGAGAATTCGGTGCTTTAATGAGATTGCTGACAGTGGACAGTGGACAGTGGACACCGATCAGATGCTGATTTTTTAGGTGAGACAGAGGGCCTAGGAATCGGTAATTCCGAGGCACACTATGTAATGCACATGAAGAGATAGAGTGCACTCTTTTTAAGTTGCAATTTCTCGATGAGTCAACCAAAAGGACACTTTACCATCACGAGATAGAAATCCGTCGAAGTCATCCGTCTGGCCAAGTTGTCACTTAATATTGCCCCCATACATTTTGGCTACGGTTCCCCATCTACACGTGTAGAGAGGCGATTCCTTTATTTGAATTCGGCAGGCTGTGGTTGGCCGGATTAGCCGCCCCAGCCGCTATCGCGCTAATTCCGCGAAAAGTGACGCTCCTCCGGCACCTTGGTCAACCTCCACCGGAAGCTCCCTCTCTTACACCCTAAACGACATATCCCATCGTCAATTGACAACGACACGCAAATGTCATTCACGATGCAGGCCATTCGAACGCGGGGTGCCTGCATTGCGCGCCAATCGAGGCTGGGTGGCCTGCGCCAGTCGCGATCCTACGCCTCCGGAGGTGACCACGGCCACCACCATGCCCACAACGTCGAGGAGCCCATCGGAGTACGTCGAACACATGTCGGCCCCCTACCCTCTCAATGACAACGATGAAAACACCAAAGCCGAGATTTTGGAAGCTGATTGGGCATTTGCTTCATATAGGGTTTCTTCTGGGCCACCGTTGCCGTCATCCCCTCCGCATACCTCGTCTACAAGATCACTTCCCCCGGCAAGGACGGCGAGGCACCATGGCTGACCAAGAAGATCCACGAGTACTGGAGCTGGCAAGAGGTCTGGCAGGAGAGGAGCCACCTGCACACCAAGGCCATCGAGCAGGCCGGCTACGACAGGTTGCTCTTCTTCTCCACCCCCGTCAACCGCGACGTCGACCTCCGATTCCCCGAGTAAGCCCCTCCTTTATCACTTGAGCGACCCCGCATCACACCATATGCAGCAGAAATACTGATGGAGAACGAATGAATCCAGGGCTCTTTCCAGCTACGCCGCCCGTAACATCGTTGCCGGCTCCCAGACCAACCTCGACCACGTCGTCGCCCACTACAAGAAGCAGCACCTGGACGAGGAGGAGCGAAAAGCCCAGCTGCTCGCCAAGAAGCAGGATTGAGCGGGAGATGATTGGTTCATGATACCGTTACATATACATAGATCAACTCGAGGTTGAATTCAAAATTTTAGTTCATTTGTCTAGATGACCTGCTTTCCAGCGAGCCGATGAGGTTTCAAGCTCTGTGGCGTCAAGTCTTTTGAAATCTCCGGTGCCAGTGAAAGTGTTTGGTGAGGATATCAGCCAGTCGCAAACAGTCTCCCCGAGCTTTTTGCAGTCGACTAAGTTTTGGCCAAAAAGGTGCTCTAATACAATACCTCTTGAACGGATGTCATTGTAAGTGAATCTAGGGATCTTCCAAACCGGCTGGAGGAGCCCAACGCAGGCCTTGAAAGGGCAATGCGATGCATGAAGGCTTGTTGGCGGCTCTCATGATCAAGCCCAGTGGGCTTAAGCGGAGAGGCATCTGCAGATATGTGCGGGTATCATTCACAAGTCTTGATCCATGCCCAGGTCTACCTCTAAAACAGCTTTGCCCAGCTCTGACAGCTTCCTTATAGGCTCGAGCAGACCATACTTGCAAAAGCCCTCCATTTCCTTGGGGCTCCTCCTCCATGCCGTAATCAAGCTGTTTTCTTTCTCGCGACCAGGAAGGCTCTCAATATCTTCCAACATCTTCTTTGCCAGCACCAATATCTCCCAGTCTGCCGATGAAACCAGGGTTACACAGGCATCGATCAAGGATAGAACCATCTGACAGAACGACACATGGTCAAGATTTTCCAAGAACTTGACGCTCTCTGCCGGAAACTTCTTTTTCGCAGCCATGGTTCTGGCGAGCTTGACGAGTCGCTCTGGGCTGGGCGCCGTATTGGACAGGGCCAAGGCCACGGCGCACAGTCCCTCGAGTCTCTCGTTTTGGAATGGAACAGGATGTTTGAACGGGTGCGCCTCGTACGCGGAGAGGCAGGCCACGGCGAGAGCACATTCGGGGGTTTCTCGGTCTTTTGCGAAGTAGAACGAGGCGTCGTCTACCACCTGCGCAAATGGCTCCAGGGCCCATTTTCCCGTCTTGACAAAGTACGATCCTGTCTTGTATGCCTTGCGCAAATATGCGTGCTTTGCTTGTGATTCCAGGTTGTTAGGGGAGTCGGGAATAACACTGGACAGCCTTAGCACCTCAGTACGCTGGACCAGATCCGGCTTGCCGCCGCCGGGAGGGTGTTTGAACCGATCGCCGTCCTGCATTACGCTCAAGTGGTTGAGCTCTGGAGTATATGTTGACATGGCGACTTGATACTCATCTATATCATGTTGACACTTATAGCATGCGCAGTCAAAGTGGTATGAGCTAAGCGCGGCTTGTCGCTTGACCTTGGGTTGTGTTTCATCTTGCGAGGGGTTAGCCGTGTCGGGAGCTTCAAGATGTACAATCTTACCAATGTACGATATATTGATCTCCTGGCCTGCTGCGATGCGGCCTGTCGCGCGGAGGGTAGCAGTCCTTCCGTCGAAGAACACTAGTGCGTTGGGTATGCAAGAGTGGTTGACCATGGCCAACGTGGTGTCCACAAAGATACCGCCATTTTCCAAATCTTCCACAGTAGAACTGAAGGCATTTGTCTGGATCTGCAAGACATCAACGGCCGCACTATGGAGATAATCATCGGTCCAGTCTTACCTTGCACAGAACTCGAAAAGCATCTTCCAACTTTTCAGGAGTGATTGCCAACCCAAGACACCTGACCACACCGTGCGCCTGGAGCTTCATATCCGTCACATTCTTCTTCCTCCACTCTTCAACATGACCCTCGAGACCCTCGAACTGGAGTAGAGCTTGGGGTCTCAGCATTACCTGCGCCGCAGCTCGTATCGGTGTCGGAATCCAATACGGCCGGTCCACCGGCTTCCCCTTGTGCAGTATCTGAAATCCTTTGCACTCGAGTTTGTGAACATGAGTCCAGTGAGCCTTCTGGCATACCGGGCCGCAATAAGCCACCGTCTTACATCCAGTACATGCACGCAACTTCCCTCCGTGGCCTATTTGGGTCTCCCTCTTCAGGCAGTAATTGCAAGACTGCAGCGCGTGATGGCTTAGCGGAATGACGATGGCCGGATCATTAAAGCGGGCAATGACGTCTCCCGGGATAAATGGGCGCGTCGCGTGGATGGAACGACCGCCCTTCTTACCACCCTTGTGGCCACGAATTTCGTATCCAGCATTTGCCGCGGACATTTCGGTAAACAGCGTTCACAGCGCTGTTTGACGACGCAGCTGGGTGACATAAAACAGATTTTCAGCTGTGAGATGTTTCCAGACACGCCACAGCCGGGGTGGCTAGTGTCAACCGTCCCAAGATCTACCCGTCAGCCAGCCCTGTGGCGGTGTGCCACAGAGCTCGTGGGTTAGGTACTTTTTGCCCTTCCTTGGCCGGATCTCTGGCAGATCAGAGTACCGCCGCGGCGCACGCCCCCCGATTTCCACCCCGCCATTTTGTCAAACCCCCTAAGGCAGGTACCTACAGGGCTACAGGAAAGTGCCTTTGCGCAACTGACATGCAGTAAGGCAGCCGGCAGCAGGGCAGTCGCTAGGCTCACAGAGTTCGCTGAGCTTGTTCTCTAAGGTAAGTTGGATCGCGGAAACAGCTTTTTGACAATGGAAAGCAAGCTCAACCCCGCTCCGACGCATCCAAACAATTCCTCTCCCCTCCTTCCCCAAAAAATCTCCCACCCCACCTCTTCGCACCTTACACTTTCGCAATACCACATTCCAAGCCTCACGCGACTCTTTTCTCCCTCGTCTCTCTCTTCTTACCCTTTATTTCCTTTTCTGTCCGTCTTTCTCATTTCCTTGGAAACCCACTCTCGCAGAGCCGAAAACCAAGACGCACACCGCGGGACATACGCTCCATATGACGACCATCGAGAACCTCAAGACGATCGACCCCTTCGCCGATGCCGAAGAGGGCGAGGGCATCAACAACCCCAAAAAGGGTCAGGACTACATCCACATCCGCATCCAGCAGCGCAATGGCCGCAAGACCTTGACCACCATCCAGGGCCTGCCCAAGCGCTTCGACCAGAAGAAGATCCTCAAGGTCATCAAGAAGAAGTTCGCCTGCAACGGCACAATTGTCGAGGACGACGACCTCGGCGAGGTCATTCAGCTCCAGGGTACGTCACACCCGGAGGGGTTATTTGCAAACAACGCGAATCCTTGAACCTTGAACCATATGGTTTATTATGACGGCTTTGACTGACGCATGCACGTTAAATATAGGTGACCAGCGCAAGAACATTCACGACTTTCTTATCGACAAGCAGGAGGGTCTCGAGATGGACTCTAAGGTACGTAAACCACCAACCCACAACCTCTTTTGCACTTGCAACACGGAGACGCTGTCCTTCTTCAATACCCAAAACAATCCACTAACCAATTCTCAAAAACAGCTTGTCAAGGTACACGGTTTCTAAACAAATTGTAACTAGACCGCGTCCACTCGTCAACAGCCAACGAAATTTTTCTCGCAAACAACCTCGAAAGACCAACCAGTATCACTTGGGTGTCCAAGTTTAACAGGAAGCTCTCATATGGGTATGCATGCGGTCCCTCGGTGGAACGGTCTCCGAGGATGCATTGCGGGGTCTGAAAGGTGCTATCACGAAGCCGTGGGTCGAGGTCCAGGATGAAAAACCATTATTATTGTATCGGAATTAGGCAGCCTGACATAAAACGCATAGCTTTGTGTGGGCTGGAGCCTGCCCCTCTCGGTAGCTGATTCGCTGCCCTGCTGTAGAGGCAAAGGTGAAATCAATGATATTTCATGACGGCGGCAGTGTTGTAGGTCCATATGTTGTGATGTGGAACTAATTGAAGTTTCGAGCTGGTCATGTTGGTTGAACACCAGGGTTGTACAGCACCAACTTGCGCGCGGCCTTAAGGGAAACCATGAACCGTTTTAGTCGTGAAGTGCATAATCTTATCCATTTCTTCGTCAAGTCAAGTGTGTCGAGCATGCTAATGCCACTAGATATCCACAGATCATTGCTTTCAGAAGTCGAACTCGCCTCTGAAAATCTCGGGGTCGACACCCGCCACCGTCTTCTCGGCCAAGTCCCGACGGCCCATCTGTGTAAAAACCCTCCGGAGAGTATCATAGAGCGTCGTGCTCCTGTTCTGCGCCGTCATGCGGTCAATCTGCTCGTCCAGCTGGGCCGTGTTGGTGCCTCCACGAGCGCCATCGCCGCCGCCGAGAATCTCGTAGGCCATGCTCCTACCGCTCTTCTCAATTGCCTTGTGCATGTTGAGTGCCGCAAGAAAGTGGGAAGCAGCTTCGGTGTGGCAGCCAATGTTAATGCAACTGACACCAAGGTTGTAGCGCGCGCGCACGAAGTTAGGGTGGATGCTGAGCGCCTTCTCGTAGGCCGCGATGGCCTCCTCCGAACGCCCAGAGTTGGCAAGCGTGGCGCCCAAACGATTCCAGAGTAGGTGCAGTTGCTCCTGCTGGTTGGAGGTGCCGAGTTCTGACGAGTGCAGCGCCGCCGTGAAGCAGTCGACGGCCTTATCATACTCCTCAGCACCGTAGAAGAGAACTCCGAGGCCGACTTGGACGTCCGGGTCCATGTGTTCACCGTCAGGACTCATTTGCGCCGCCTTGATAAACAAGCTTGTAACCTTGTCGTGCAGCTGTTGGCGGTCGGTGAAGCCCATCTCGGCCATTGGGTGTAGGTCCTTCGGGGCAATGACCTGGGGGTACTTGACCGAAAGCCATCTTTCAAGTGTGCGGTAAGCTGTGCTGTCGTATCCCTCGTTCGTGTAAGAGACGGCCAGACCCATGAGAGCGGCTAGGTTGTTCGGGTCCTGCTTGAGCGCCTGCTCGAGGGCGCGAATCGCCGCCGTTTCCTTCTCGTTCTGGGCTTGTGCTGAACCAAGGTATACCCAGGCTTCGGTGTGTTCAGGGTTCTGCTGGACGGCGGCTTCAAAAGCGAGCGCAGCCAAAGACAAATTACCACCCTCACGCATGATGCGGACACCCTCGTCGAAAGCGTTCTTCTCGTCGCTGAAGATGTTATCCTCCTCGAAAAGATAGTTCTCAATCACCGGATCACCGAGCCTGCCCCAGTCGCTGTTCATACCCGTAAAATCTGGACCCCAGTCTTCGCTGTCGAACTTGTCGAATGTCGAGTCGTCGACCATGTTTGCCGCTTCCCGCTCAGCCTGCATGCCCTTCCATATCGACTCAAAATCGCCGTAGCCCGTCTCTGATTGCATGGCCTTATCCATCTCCTCCAGCTCGGGTTCAGCGGCCTTCGCCTCGTCTTCTTCCTTCTGCTGCAGTGCCATTTGTGCAAATTGCTCCTCCCACTTGGTGTCGTCCAGCTCTACCAACTTGCCCTTGCCTTTGATGTCCTGTTGAGGCTGTTGCATGGGTTGTTGGTACATGGGCTGAAACATGGGCTGACCCATCATGCTGTTATATCCCATCCCCATGTTCATCATGCCCATGCCCATCATCGGTTGTTGCTGGGCCATCTGACTAGGCATCGGGCTCGCCCTTGCCGACGACGGCTGCTGGTTCATTTGTCGGAAGCGCGCAAAGTCCTCGGGACTAAACTGTGTGCCAGGTGGGGCCTTGAAAGACGACTCCATTGCGGCTTGATTTTGAAAGTCATTCGCCCATGTGGGTGATGCCGAGTTGGCCCGGAGGTGCACCCCTTGCGCCGCGGGGTCCATTCGAATAGCGCCGTTTTGCATGGGAATCTCGTGCTGCAGACCGGGTGTCTGGTTGAGGAACCCATTCATCATCTGGAAAGTCGATTAGCTTCGGGCGCAAACTCGGGGCAGTGCAAGCATCTGCATCGGCGTACCTCATCCTGGGGAGTGCTTGACCCGCCGCTTCTGAAGCCACCAGCAAGCCCATTTGGCCCCCTTTGCACCAGTCTATCTCTTTGTAGGGTCTTGTCATCTTGGACATGCTTCTGGAAT
This sequence comes from Colletotrichum spinosum, assembly GCA_004366825.1. Taxonomy (NCBI): domain Eukaryota; kingdom Fungi; phylum Ascomycota; class Sordariomycetes; order Glomerellales; family Glomerellaceae; genus Colletotrichum; species Colletotrichum spinosum. The sequence continues at coordinate 16,306 of QAPG01000139.1, read as the reverse complement.
TGGCTGAGAGGGTTACCAGAGGTCGAACACTCTGCGCCACCGAGGAACGACATCTGGACGCGGAGGCGACGGGTATCGAAATAAGACTATTCGATGACTGTGTACGAAAATGGTCACACAACCGCAAGCGTACAGGGGTGAAAGTTTTGGAGTTGGGCGTCGTGGGAAATGGATGTGAAAGTAGCTTGTCGGTTGGGGTATCCTGTGGGTGGGATGTTCTCTGGTTGACTGGTGGTTTGTAATTGAGACGGCGCAGAGGTTACAGTGTCTCCCCTACCAGCATCTCCGAGAAACAGCCGAGGCAGGCCGTCGTGGGGCTCGGCCTGGTCGCGGCAAAGGCCTTTCTCCGCAGCCGGAGGTGGGGGGAGGGACCTATCAAAAACAAGGTGCGACAGGTAATGGAAAAGACAGGGGGGTTGGTGTGGATCCTTAGCAGATGCTGGAAACTCCGATCCGGGGCATGTGAGCAATGAATTGTCCATAAAGAAGTTCATGGGTCCGTGGGAAACACAACTCAGCCACAAGGAGCTGCGCTGCATCACTGTTTTGAACGAGTGCTCACCATTTCTCAGACGATCCAGCTTGGCATTTTCCAGTTCTATCAGTCGACTACCTGTCTGAACGAGAGAAACTGCCTCATTGGTGCAAGACGTCGTACACTTTTAATATATCTATATAGCAGTCGTTCGAGGATCTTCGCGGTCCTGGCCTGCTCTTGCACTCTGGCATATTGCCATCCTCATGAAGCAAGGGGTATCATCCAGCTGAGACAACCATCGATGGCTCAGAAGTCCCTCCCAAAAACCGAGAGCAGCATTCGCGTCATCTCTTGCGTGTAGAAGCCCCCAAGCTTCACCAAGCCCAACCCAAAAGTCCTAGTTGGGAAACTTCATTTCACGCTAATGAAGCCTAAGCTCTGTCGGGCATGTCTGACTGCCCGACGCAGAGCTTGCTCTTCCTCGTCCGTCCATTTGACGGACAATTGGTCCCACTTCATCCCAGGCGTGTTGTACTCCCGTTTCCACTGAGCCTGCATGGCCTGCAGCCTGCTCATCTCGCGCGGGTCTCCGGAACCCGTGTACACGATGAAAGCTGTGCAAGGCGGAAGGCTGGCGTTGATGGCCTGAAGACGCGCTGACAGACGTGCCAGGCATTGTTCGAGTGACGACTTGCCCAGCTTCGGATCAAGAGCAAGGGATTCGACGTCGGGTATGCTCACATCGCGGTCCGCATTTTCCGTTCGGTTCTTGTTCCACCAGCCTTGGAGCGCCTCGAGCTCGCGCAGACGACCCCACACGAAGTCAACACCGCCGGCTGGAATCTCCAGTCCGTCCGTGTCACCCTTCACGGCGCGGATCACACCCTCGACAACATCCGCGTCCGACTTGCATCCAATCTGGTGTGTGGCTCCGGCACCGGGACCCTTGGACGGGTCGCCCCAATCCACGGCGGCGCTAGTCTTGCCCGTAACCTGGCCGCCTGCGCTACCGCCTTGTGCCTTGTACGCTGTGCCGGCCCTGCCAAGTCGTCGGAAGAGGTTCTCGCCTTGGGAGTCGGATGAGCCCCAAAGCTTTCCCTTCTCGCACTTTTGTCGTACGAGGTCAAGACAGGCGCGAGCGTCCTCAATGGGGTTGTGTCCGTTAGCGCCACCCTTTTGGATCTCTCGTTGGATGTACTTTTGCGTGAGCCACTTGAGCGACGACTTGAGAGGCGGGCCTCGTGGGTGGGGGTAGATGAGTGAAGTGTCCACGATGAATGGATGCGAAAAATGGAGAGCCTTCAGGTCAGACTCTAGCGAGTGTCCGATAAGAATGGTTCGCGGTGTGACGATATCGAGCAACTTCTTCTGGATGTCCTGCAGGGTCGTCGTTACCGGCTTTAGCATTTCCTCTGTAATGCCAGAAAATCGAGTGACGTAGTCGATGATGGGCTTTTCCGGCTTGACGAGTTCGTCCATGATCAGTTCTCCCGACCAGGAGATGACGCTGATGCGGGCCAGGGAGTACTCGTTCTCGCCTGTCACGCACATCTCGCAGTCCAAAGCCAGGCACTCCCGCCCCGCCGTCATGCTACCCTTTTCAACCTCCTCTGCAGGTACTTCCGCGTCTTCAAGCTTATCCACTCTCGAAACGACCCATCCCTCCCGAACCTTGAAGTTTGCTCTCTTTTCCTCATTTTCAATCAGTGCCGGGTGAACAAGATGCCCGGCGGCTTCCAGCTCGTCAACCGAAGCCAAAAACTCGGTGATCGGTGTCCTCTGATTCTTCCAACCTGCCGGCTCTCTAGCCGGTTTCGGTCCCTTCTTGTCGTCTTTGTTCTTCGGCATGGGCGCCGTCAGGAAGGTAGCCATGGGCGAGTGAAGTCTCATGTACTTGTCATCTCCAGGAGCCTTGACGGGCCACAGGTGCGGGAAGATTGAAGCGAACTCCTGGAGCGCAAGTGGCAAATTTTCCGCCTTCAAGTCTCGGGGATAGTAGTCATCTGGTACTCTGTCCATCTGGTCCTGGTTGCTAGCCGGACCATTCGTGTATTTCCCAAAATCGACACCCTTCTTGAACATGGCTTCCTCCAACCCCGGTACCATCAAAACGACAATCTTGCGAAAATTCGGTCGGTGGGACACCGAAACCCAGTTGGGGCCTGTGCCGTCTGCGAAAATGTACAGGACGAGGTCGCGTAGCATCGCCAGGTTGATCTTGGAGAACAGCTTGGCGCTCTTGGAGAAGCCGATGGAAGGGTAGTTGCTGGATCCCTCCCGAGGCATCTTCTTGCGCTTCTTGCTGACCGTCTGCCAGCCCTCATTGTCGTCGTTTTCGTCCGGCGCAGACCTCTTGAGGCTGCCATTACTGCCCTGCGTTTGCAACGAGCTTTCGCGTGTTCCCGAGTCACCCTTTGGCGCAACACTCTCGGCCGCCGTCGCACCTGTCGCATCCGAGGTCTGGGCAGCGGTACCCACAACCTGGGTTTCTTTGTCGGCGGCTGCTTGGTCGGCGACCAGTTGCGCATGCTCGTGCTGGCGATTTCTCTTACTCTTACCCATGATGTCGGTTCTCCAGAATTCTTGAAGGTTGTAGAGGTTCGGAAAGAGTTTCCAGGCGAAGGGGCGCTTGATTGTTGCCGATGGGAATTTTTGGGAAATGCGCCGCCGTCACTTCCAATCGGGAAACCATCGGGACCTTATCGATTAGATAAGATAATGAACTTCATTAATTAAATTATCCTGAGCCGCACGTCGACGCAGTTGGTTCGCTCCCTCTGGACAGTTTTGGTGAAATGGAGGTAAGACAGAAAAAGAAAAAGAAAACCTTCGTCGTGGTGTTTCGCACGGGAAAAGGATGAAGTGATGAGTGGCGGTCAAGTCCTAGCATGCTGGGGGTGAGATTGAATGTTTCGCCATCACTCGGCTGGAAAGGACAGGAAGCCCCAGTTACTGCTACCAAGGGCGATATCGTCGCCGTGCTTCGCGAGGGCAACAGAGTACCATCACTTCGCTCCTTCAAATATTTTACCTACCGAAGTCCTGCAACGAATACCCGAGCTTCACAGACATCGATTCCTTTTTCATGCTGGCGACGCACTTCAGACCTGGTGCCGACAACTTAAGTGAATTTAGAACTGGACAGCTTGACTGGAATTATCGACGAAGTCAATGGGAGGACCGTCATCTGCTGTGTAAAAGTCACAATTCATCGACAGTCACAGACGAAACTGCTGAGCGACGGGTGAATGTTGAAGGCGACGAAATTAGAGCGCTGTTAATTGGTTTTGGATATGAAGTAATTAGGCCGCTTCCCTAATTTTGAACATTCGCTAAGGCGATACAAATATGCTTGATGACAGTCCGCTAACGACACTCAGGTCCTACACCACCTCAGAGCGACCTATGCCGTCGTCGCGCCGGCGCCAGCCAGAACAGATTTTTTAGCCAATTCCAGTAACGTTTTTGTTTACCCAGTTTCGGTGGCGGGGATCGCGGGGGTCGTCGGGGCGAGACTGGCTTCAAGATGCCTTTGGTTTCCCCAGTCGTATCAAACTTTACTCTGTTGATGTTCTCATGCGACTTGTTATTCGTATCCTCTGGCCTGTTTGCTGCTGTCGTGTCTCCGCCGACGGTAGTTTGGGCTTCATCTCCAAGGGAGGCTTCGCGTATTGTCGGCAGATATTTGTAAGATTCCTCCAGTCTTAGCCTTTTCAAAGGCCTTGAAACTCGGAGATCTGAACGGCTCAAAACTTTCGGCTCATAATTGTTACGATGCATTCCAGATGGCCCTACCACCTGAACCTGGTCAGTGACATTTGCGAAGACGACACGTTTCTGGTTCGAGCCCTTGTTGCATGGGTGATTATCGATGCCAGCGTCTGTAGCTCGTCCTTTTACTTCGTCCTCGGTTCGGACTGGGCTGGGAAACTGGTTGCTGGGTCCTTCCGCTGTTCCGTTCCGACCAGTGCTAATTGACGACTGGTGTTGGCCTCCTCTACTGTCTGATGATTGAGTATTGGTTCGATTCTCTATGTCTGTAGCTTGTTCTCTCCATGACGTAGCTTTGCCTTTGCCTTTGCCCTCGAGCGATTGATCCCGATCATCCGGAGACCACAAACGGTTACTCATCGTCTTCAAAGTACCTAGATGATGGGTCCAGTGAGTGCTTTTGGGTCGGTGGCGAGATGTGTGTTGAATGATGCCTAAACAAATGTGTTGAAGACAATACAGTAGATTTTCAATGGTGAATGTTGCACATTAAATGTCGATGAGAAGAAAAAGTAGAAAACAGGATATTGGCCAAGAGGTTACCTGGGAAGAAGGTAATTACCTTCTCAAGGTGCGCCTTCCAGGAGTTCCTGATACCATGTATCTGAGAATGCAGTCGCTATTTCCTGCTGTCCGTGTCATCCTATATTCGTCATCAACGAATACTCTGTGAACCAGATGACTCCTGGCATCTGTCAGTGGTCAGGACTTTGCCGGTCTCGCCTGTCGTTTCTGCTTCGCTCATGCCTATCGAGGACCTCCACATCCAACACGCATACACGGAACGACCTAGCAAGCCACCTAATCAAGGGAAGAAGGAATTGAATGACCAGTCGGGCTGGCTATTGGTAAAACTCGCGGCTCCTCGGCCGTAGTAGCGCAAACGAACGTCATCTCGTCACAATGATGTATACCTCGCCAGAAATCTCGGGGAGAGTAGCTTATATCATGGTGTTTGTATCACCAAGCCTGGATATATTTCATAGTCTTCAGCTTTATCATTTTATTAGAATAATTGACAGTAGACTCCTCTTGCATTTGATGCTGGTGATCTGACATACATACATCAACAGAAACACCAGTGAAATCACATATCACACTGATAAACTATTACTGTCTCTGGATGGGCAGAAATGAAATACTGGTTCTTCATCTAGGGACATGCAGTAGTATACAGAAGAAAATTTGTCATCCAGTGTCAAACCTCTTGTTGAGGTAGTGCTCTTCAAGCAAAGTGCAATGAGTCCCCTGTCTTTGAACATGCGGCAGGTTCTGAGACTTTTTGACGCACCACTTCAGCTAACACGCATAACAAGAAAAACTATAACGGACAGTAGGGAGTTCATTACTCATTCCAAATAACTTTGTATTGTAGAGCCTGGATACTAGATATGAATCTATAGAGGAGGATGATGCCCTGTCCATATGTTCAGTCCTGGTAGCATTATAGTGGTATCTGCTTTACAAATGAGGATAAATACTTTGACCTAATATTGCTATATCTTCAATGATGAGCTACTGCAGGCCTAGTATTTCAAGTAAATAGCTAATGCTCTATGGTCATCCAAAGGGATAGTAACAATCATGTACTTTCAATCCATTATTCAGGCCCTTAGATATGGTGAGGATGAAGTGCTTCCAGACATGTCAGATGGATTAAAGGATAATTAACTGCGTGAGGTATCTGTTAACATCTTAATTGAAAGACATTGTGATAAACTGAAACTATAATCTTTCCATTTTATAGAATAACATGGACAAGTGCAGTGGTTGTATTCCTTTGAATATTCCCCTTTTGAGTATCTAATAGGATGTACAGCAAAGATTAAAACAAACACAACACTAAATATTTAGCACACAATTGCTTTACAGTACACCCGCTACGTCAATGATGAACTGACAGTGGAAATCATGAACTAACAGTGGAAGTCAATAGGATGTCACCTTATGGTTAGGTGTTGAGCATCAATACTATAATGAATTCTCACCTAAGAGAATTGCAATCTCAGAAAATCCCAGCAGACCTCTCTACTGGATTTTGCAGCTTATATCAAATTCCCACACGTCATGACCTAGTGATTTCTTAACGGACACTAAAGTGATGAAGGGCCTAGTCCTTCTAGTCTATTCCTCTATTTCACCAAGTCAGCTCAAGTCCACACAGCATTTCTGAGAACATCACCAGTAACAATGAGGGAAAAAAAATAAGAAACACTTTGAAGCCTTTTGCTTGTATTCAGTTGTATCTATCTCAAACCCAAACGCCATTGCTATGCCCATATGCCTTGTATCATGACCAAGTCACCACTTTCACCTCTATCTAGGCAGATCCGTTAGCTTTGCGGTACTCCTCGCTAAACTCGTAAGTGTTGTAACCCTCGTTGTTCTTCCTGAGGTAGAACGTGGTGCGGTCGTAGGGCGTAAAGGGGATGTTGTGCTTGACGCGGTACACCAGGTCCGGGTTGGAGATGAAGTGCCGACCAAACGCAACAGCAACTTCCCATTTCTTGTAGCGCTCGTCAATGGCCCAGCGCGAGCTGTCGGAACGGTATCCTCCCGCAACAACAACGGGAGAAAAGTTATCCCACTCCTCGAGGATAAAGTCCAGTGTCTGGGGGCGCTCGGCGAAAGGCTGGACGTCGTCGGTGGGCTGGCGGGGGACGATGCCCAGGTTGACGGGGTCGCCAACGGCCTCGACGAGACTCAGGTAGGCAAGTTTGTAGCCGGCCTTCTTGATTTCCTTGACAATGTAGAGCGTCTGCGCCCAGGTGTCCTCGGAATAGGACTCCTGGAAGGTCGCAAAGGGGCTGAGGCGGAGAGCAACGCGGTCGGCGCCAATCTCGTCGGAAACGGCCTTGACGATCTCGAGCAGGAAGCGTGCGCGGTTCTCGATGTTGCCACCCCACTTGTCGGTGCGTTTGTTGACCGAGTCGCGGGTGAACTGGTCGACGAGGTATCCGTGAGCGCCGTGGATCTCGACACCGTCGCCGCCCGCATTGACAACCTTGCGGGCGGTGGTGCGCCAGGCGTCAATCTTTGCCAAAATCTCCTCCTCGGTGAGGGCGTCGGGGGCCTCAGGGCGGCCGGTCATCTGCACGTCACTGGAGGAGATGTACTTGTAGCCGCGGCCTTTGACGAAGCTCGGGTCGGCGGCGCGGCCAAGGGACCACAACTGTTGGAAGATGTAGGAACCCTTGGCGTGGACGGCGTCAAAGACCTGCTTCCAAGCGGCGCACTCGGCCTCAGTATAGAAACCGGGGAGGTCAAGGTCGCCGATGTCGGCGGGGGAGACGGCGGTGGCCTCGCTGATGAGGAGAGTACCCGGGGTCGAGGCACGGTCGGCGTAGTACTGGGATACCATGGGTACGATAGGAGTACCATCGTCATCGGCGCGGTAGCGGGTGAGAGGGGCCATGACGACGCGGTGGGCGAGGTCCATCTTGCCCATCTTGAGGGGCTGGAACAGCTTGGTGTTTTCAGCGGCCATTGTGATTATAGTTTAGTTGTGTTGATGTATATATATGAGTATGGGGGTATCGAGAAGATGAGCTCCGAGTAGGATGAAGAAAGAGGCTGCTTTGTAGTATGAGTTGTGACTGGCTTTTTGGGGAAGAATTCACTCAACTTGAAGCGGGCGAGTCGAGGGTATTTATGTGTATACTCTTCTCGATGTAAGTGAAGTACGAGTCCACCGAGCCATCGTCGTGGAATCATCTGGAGAGTCCCACATGGCAACTGAAAGGAAGGGTCTTCGGCAAGACCCCACAGCAAAACCTCCTCTTAGGAATTCGTTGCCGGTACGCATAAGCCGCAGCAGCATATGGATGGAGCAAAAAGATTTCTTTAACTGGGCCGGCTTAGAAATGAGGGTCTGGGCCGTGGAAGTACGGCAACGGCGACAACTCGGAGAGCGGGGGTCTGATGTGTCTGAAAGCCTCGGTGATGGCCCTCTTTTTCTCAAGATGCCGAGCGGTGAAACCGAAAGCAGGTAGAGTCGCCGTGAGCTGGTAACATGGGGAGCAGAGTTTCGGCACGCGTTACCTGCGGGTTCCTGGCACAGAAGACTTCTCGAACCAAGCCAAGTCACTACTGCGTAGAAATTGGGTTGGACGGCCCGTAAAACATGCCTGGGCTACATGGCTCGAGATGAATTTGGAAGAGGACACCGCAAAAGTAGCAAATCATGGGCGGGACTAAGAGCCCCAATTTGCAAAGCCATGTCGGCAGTCCAGCTGCTTAGAAATCGGGATGGGACGATGTCTGAGAAACTGCTAGGCAACGAACGCAACTGGGTCACAAGGGTGTGGGCCAAACGACCTGTCAAAGGTTGAGTTGAGTGACGGGAATGACGTCGAAGAGGTAAGAGACAGGGTTCAGGCGTCGAGTAAAGAGCGGCGTCTGTGCCTGCAGGACGCGGAATCGCGCCGTAGGGCGACTTTAAACTCGGGGGAAATTTCTGACGTGCTGAGAAATGCCACGAGGAAATGCGACGGCCTGGTAATTGAGGTTCCACCAGCTCACCGTCAGACCACGCATACTATTACTGACTTTTAGTTGTGTATTTCGATCTCGGAATTGGGCCGGGAACACCGACTCGACTTGCCAATCGAGACTACTTGTACACGCACAAATAGCGATGAGATGCTTGTATTCCAGCTGCTAGAGTGAAGATAAGCAGATTAAAATTACTCATCAGCATCTTGTGTCGAGAATCAGCGTAAATGCTCAGTTGGAACGGACTCAATGACTATATTCTCTATAGAAGGAACCTGTACATAAGCAATCCCAAAGATCTTATGGCCAAATGACAACTCGCTTGATTCGTAAGATGCTTGCTTAATCAGTCTTCCGCCCGGCTTCCCCACCTCTTTCGGCGTTTAGCCTTCTTGTGGCGTCCTTTGATCTCCTATCCGCCGTGCCACCTATGCTGTAGAATCTACGGATACCATGGCTCGTCAAGCCACATCTGCTCCGTGGTGATGATCCGCTTTCACGCATACCCCTTGCAGGGGTACCATGTCATCATGGCCGAAAGAGAACTGCACCTAACCTTACCTGCAGATCAGGATCGCTACTTCAAGATGGCTTCATCTGTACAAAGTAGTGTAGTCTAATGACATGCCTGCGATCTGGTTAGATGAGACGAAAACCTTTTTGACAGCTACTTCCAATAATCGCACCTCGTCGATCGCGGGATAGCCTGTGGGCAGAAACAGAGCACATGGCAGACCTCCACAGAGCCTCCTCACCTTCTCATCCCCTTGACCACCTTTCCTTCTTCCCCTCACGATGCTCATCCCATTCCGCCGCCTTCGCCGCCTCACTTCCCGTCCCGTCCTATACGCAGTCCTTCTCATCTTTCTCCTCGACACATCCCTCATAATCCTAAGCCGTCCATCCACTCCAAACCCACCCCTTTTGCCCCACCAGACCTCCTCGTCCAACGAGACCTTCTTCATCGCCAGCATCCACCGCAACAACGCCCTCCTCCTCAGCACCTCATGGACCTCAGATATGCTCCATCTCATCTCCCATCTCGGCCCGGATCGCGTCCACTTCTCCGCCGTCGAGTCCGGCTCCCAAGACGACACCAAACACCACCTCTCCCTCCTCAAACGCAAGCTCGACGACCTCGGCGTGTCCAATACAATCGTCCTCGGCGAAACAACGCAGCAGCAACTCGACGAAATCAACTCCCGCCCTCCACCTTCCGCTAATCCGCCCCCACCAGGCTGGGTCTGGCACGCCGCAGAATCCCGCTTCGAACTCCGCCGCATCCCCTACCTCGCCCGCGCCCGCAACCTCGCCATGGCGCCCCTCCTCGCCTCCAACCTCACCTTCTCCAAGGTCCTCTGGTTCAACGACGTCGTCTTCTCCACCGCCGACGTGACCTCCCTCCTGGCCACGAACGGCGGCTCCTACGCCGCCGCCTGCGCCATGGACTTCACCCTCTGGCCGTATTACTACGACACCTTCGCCCTCCGCGACGACCTCGGCCAGAAAACCGCGTCGTGGTACTGGCCGTGGTTCCAATCCCGCAAGGCACGCAGATCCGCCGAGCGCATGGAACCCGTGGCCGTCAAGTCCTGCTGGAACGGTCTCGTGGCCTTCGACGCGGCACCCTTTTACGACGCCGCCAAACCGCTGCGTTTCCGCGGCATCGATGACGGTCTCGCGGCCAAGCATCTCGAGGGGTCAGAGTGCTGCCTCGTTCACGCGGACAACTACCTCAGCCGGGAAAAGGGTGTCTACTTAAACCCCGCCGTGCGCGTCGGGTACAACGCCGAGGTCTACGAGCAGATCGACATGGGCAGGTTTCCGACGGCGTGGGTGGCATTTGTGGGTGTGTGGGCAAACAGGTACCTCAGAATCCACAACAGCATCCAGCTCATGTTGGAGGAGCGAGAGGTTGATAGGAGGCTGAGGCAGTGGGCGGATGAGGCGGCGTCGAGTGAGTTACCTCGGCTGGAGCATGGAAAAATGTGTCTCATCAATGAGATGCAAATTATGTGGATGAACGGATGGAAGCACATATAGCATTGCCTGCAGCAGGATTACATACGGGGTCTGATTTTGCCACAAAATTTATACGGTATATAGCACACAACACAACATGGCGTACGTTTGGGTTACGTGTGGACAATGGGTAGATTTGGGGTTGCAACAAAAGTTGTAATTGTGTATGTGTAATAGACTGGTCTATGATGCCATGTCGTGAGAGTATCAAAAATCCAAATGCGCGCGGGCATACCTTCTCTTGCTGCCCTTCAATACCAAAAAACGCCAAATCATCTGGTGATACAGGCCAGACCCAACCCACAGGCTGTACAAACCGTCATGATACATCAGCCACATTGCGTTTCCGTCTATTTGTTGTGCCAAATGAAATTCCGCAGGGAGTCCCACTCGCTGCTCTGTACGTAAATGTAGTTCATGCTGCTGCGCAGACTGGGCTGTAGGTCCTGCGGGTGCCAGCGGAAGAGGTACATGACCATGGCCCAACTCGTGCTCGCAAAGACGGGCCAGGCGTAGTGGCTGATCTTGGCAGACATGTCGTCGCGGCTGACGACGGGCAGGCCCTTGCCGGGAGCGACGGCGAGGCGCGCGAGGCCTAGCACGACGCGCGCAAAGACGTACACCACAATCTGCTGGTTGACGCTCGGGATCTTGCCAGACCGCGACGAGCGGCCGCCGAACACGATGTAGCCACCCAGCAGGCCGGCGAAGAAGGAGTCGTAGGGCCCCTCCTTGCCCGGGCTCGGGCCGTAATGTTTGAGAAGGTACATTGTAGTCTTGTAGATTGTCGCGAACTTTGCGAGGTTCCGTGCGTGCGTTCGGGTTGCGCGAAAGACGAGACCTGCTTTCTGGCGGAATCTGCGGGTTGTCGTGTGTTAGCGATGGTGGCTTCGGTGGATGGGGGGAAAGCCGGGAAACGTACGTTCCGGAGCGGAATAGAAAGATCATTCTGTTGAAGGCCAATAGTCAGTTATTGTGTGGCACATCCGTTGGGGGTTCGACACGAACACTAGAGCATGTGGAAAGCGGACTTTGGTACCGTAAACAGCACCATTGCGAGCACCTTTTACGATACCGAGGATGTCATGATACTTGGGGTCGAGGATGATGCGCTCGATCGAGGCCTGTCTCCGGGTAAGTATGGGGCCATCCAGAGCATCCGGATACACATTCTTATGCCTACCTTGAGGCCTTCGAGGGCGGCGACCGACATATTGGCGTCGTCGACGGGGGTGGTTTGGCTAGCCTCGGTAATTGTAGGTGACGGTCGAGGCAGGTTGCGACGACGATCGGTCGCTTTTCAATTGACACTTCACCTTCTCGCTCAGCGCATGGGTTGACGGGTATATTGCAGGACCAAAAAGAACGACGCTGGCGGTAAGATTCGGAAACAAGCGGTTTGCTGGAGTGAAGTTGGTCTGGGACGGACTCGGAGTGTGTGGATGGCGGATGTGGTTGACGGTAGGTAATAGGGTAGGTAGCGTACCTCGGATGTCCATGGCCGCCAGGTTCCCGTCGGCTTTTGGCGAGTCACGCTGTACTGCGGCGCATCGACACGCTGGAACCAGCCCCGGTTCCCCCACAGATGCCCCTATGACGCAGCGCCAGGGTACCATCGAGCGCTAATCCTTAAGCAGCAGTGCTTGTCTGGGGAAGAGTCCTTGTCCTTATGGAGGATGGTTGGCATGTGATGAGCGATGCCAATTACCTAAGGTATGACCGGATGACATGACATGTGCTGTCAATTGCGGCTGTCGGCTGAAGATGAGATGAGGTGAGCGCCTGTAACTTCGTATTTCAACAACAGCATGAAATTTACTGCAAGATAGAATACATCAGACTTGGAGTGCCGATTTCAGGACAGACGCAGGCCGCAGTCATTGTCTCGGGGTCTCACACGTGGTATGGAAATCCATGTGAATTCGACTCTGCGGCTTGGCGCCGCTGACCGCAAGGTGACATTCTGCAAACGGGGCCGCTGCCGAACTCTGTCATTCCACATCCGACTCTCCGTCGCCCATCCTCGCGAACATCACCTCACAGAATGCTCTTTGAAGGATACAGTAGATGCAATCGTTACATTTCCACCTTACCGAAGGTACGGAAATAATCAGCACACGCTTGCTACTGGCCCCAATCGTACATACATAGCAATACTCTGTTATGGTTTCAAGTAGAAGATGTTTACGTAGACACGGAAACTCATCTGAGACATGTCACTTTCTGGGCTCACAAATAGCAATGAATGGCGCGGTAACACCTACTCAGTCAGCCGACATTTACGCAAACAAGATTCAAGACTTACCACTGAAGAATAGTCTCCCCGTCTTCGCATCGTGCACCACGCTCGTAGAACCCGGCAGCACGTCTGCATTCCCATCCTCGATAACCTTCTCCCACGTATAGACGCCCTCCTCATCCTTTCGCACTCGCACCGCAGCCGCCTTGACCTTTTTATTGTGAGGATCCATGGCCGCCTGCAGAATCTCGATGCCGCGCGGGAATACCGCCGCCCAAATGTCTCCATTGCCGTCCACCGACAGGTTGTCAATGGCGTAGGGCAGTGGGATGTGAGCTACCTTTTCGAACTTGGGACCGTCCTCGCGGTATACCTGGATGCCGCCGGCCATGGCGCTAGGAACGTAAACAAGCTTGTCCGCACCGTACACCAGACCGTTGGGCAGTCTGTGATGAGTTGAGACGCGCTTGCAAGCTTGACGGTTGCAATGTGTCACGTCGCCGTGACCTAACAGCTGACTGAGAAAGAACTTCTGTAACCCGCGGTGAGCTATAATGCTCATCATGGCGGACGGAGCGTTACTCACCATTCCAATCTTCTTATCGCCGGCGTCGTTGGTGAAATAGAAGGAGCCGTCATCCAAAGCTGCGATTCTGTTAGGCGTGGAGATATTCGGATTCGCATACGTCCAAATATGCCTCATCTCCGACGACCCTTGGTCGTACTCAAACTCCTCAATAGTAGCATTGCCACCCTCCTTCGCCTCTGAGAGCAATTCTCCAGTCAAGGGGTCAACCGGAGGGCGGTTGTTGACGAGCAAGAGGCGAGCCGTTTTCTTAGCATCACCAGGCTTCGAATGCCCAGTCATGCCCACAAGCTGAAGCAAGCCATCGCCATCGGTCCCAGTGAATCCGGGAGTTGAAAGCGCGCGAAACTCGAGCCCATCACCTCTGGGCTTGTCAACGTCCATCACGACGATGGCGTCCTGCGTCGAGCGCCCGGAGATATTGAAATTGTGAGCACTGCGACATAGTCAGTCGCTAATCCGGCAGTGATGTTGGAGTCTTCACTTTGGCATCCACTGGCTCCGAGCCTTCGGATCGGAGCAGGCTAGAAAGAGATCCCGCGTTGCCTCGTGAAGCCACATGTCCTCGCATGCTTGCAGTCTGGAATCTTCGATACGCCGACAAGTATATGGAAAGTCAGAGAGGGGCTGGAAAGTCTTGCCGAAGCCAAAGGCGAGCTTGATTGGGTCCTTCAACACGTTCTGTAGGCCAATGGCGATGATGACCGCGAAAAGGATGCCTGTCTGGAGAATGAAGCCAGGCATGATTGCTGAATCAAGTCAAGTCGCTTTGGGTGAGCTACGGATAGTGAGTGAATTTGAAACAGGGCTGAGCGCGCCTTATATGTCATTCGATCGTAAGCTCGTTGTCAGCATCGTTCGTTGGATGAAGTTGCAAGGAGCACAATCCTTCCCAAGTCACGAACAGCTGACAGGATCCACAGCGGGGAGCTCCTGGATAAGCTCTACTGCACATGGAATTATCTGAGTCGTGTCAATCTAGACAGACATTTTGCAGCATTTCTCGGCCTCAATGTTCTATGGTAGTTCTTGAGAAAAGAACAGGTAACTCTGGTGGAAGCTTTGTAGGTAGGCAGCGAAACTGTGGAAAGGCGAAATCGGCGGGCGGAAGAGTGTCTGGTGGGTACCTACCCAAGCTCACTGAGCTGCAAGTAGCTGTAGTGGATCCCGGCTCCGGCCTGGAGCCGGCCTGGAGTTGCCTTTGTGACCGCCTGTCTGTTCCGTCGGCGATGGTTTACGCCGCTGCTGACAACACGTCAACAAAGCTCGTCGATTTCATCACTACGTCGAAAATTACGCTCACCAAGCAACCTCGATCCAACTCCGACATATTCTCGCTCACTCCGTCATTGTCCTCTACCTCGGAAGCTCCGCCAGCACTGTTCCTCACAATCGTTCTGGACCGACCACAGAGTAGGTAGATGCGTCTGGAATCAAAAAGAGAGTGCGAGCATCGCTTTCTCGCCTTTGAGAGCTTTATGATACTCGAAATCCAATATTTGGAGAATAAACTGCCTCCCGAAGCTTCTTGCTCCCGCAAACCGGGCTGATTCTTCACTACCCTCGTGTTGTTGCGTGCATCTCACTAGACATGATCTGAGCAGAACAGCCTCTGTCACTCCGATTTGCTCCCGACTTGGTGGCGCTTATGCGTGCAGGCTCGAACCGTGGCTCAGAAGAATGCGAACTGCGTCTCAACAGACTCTGTGACGAAGAGCTCCCCTGAATGCATCTTGGCCAAGACCAGATATCAAGGTCGGCCATCTCGCTTGGAGAAGGGCCAGTCTTTTCAGTCTTCCTGTCAAGATTTCTACACGCATAGCTTCCATTCCAATTTTATCCTATCCCTCACAGATAGCGCGGGCAGTTGCAAGCCTACTTATGTCTATAGTACCTTCGACATGATTTCACTATTGCGGACGTCAATATCTGAGCTTGGTCCTCTCCGTTTAAATAAGCTGAAGCATCCACGAAGTGATCCTCTTCGTACAATTTTCTTACGAAGCCCTTCTTTTCACCAAACATCACTGAGCTGAGACAGCAAGAGACACGCTCGCGCATAAGGACTCGAGAACGACGTTTGATGAAGCACGAGAGCAGAGAACTGACGTTTGCGGGACTCAATGTCCAAACTCTTTCAATATAAGCACCGTCTTCTTTCCAAGCCTTTCCCTATTCTTTACCAACGCTAATTTTCTGGCTGCAACATAGAGACGACACACGTGCTAAGTCGTCACGTCACATGTGGCTTTGAAAGAGTAGAAGCTCGACTTCAGGGAAACGTCAGTTTTCCATCGTCACTAACGTTCTCCGCCAAAAGTAACAAGCCAGATGGCAGGGCCAACAGCATTTTCGCTCCACGATGAGCTTCGGCACCCAGTGGGATCGAAAAGCTGGCCGCATGGCGATGGCAAATATGGCCCAGCCTTGACAGACGAGTGCGGCCACTGCACGACATCACCAACGGGATCTTTTGATCCGCATGTTCTCCTCTCCGAGGAACACTATCGTATCCAGGAGCAAAACCTTAGTCGTGGGTATCTCCCACGCCCACTATTGAGGGAAGACCTTAGGCCTGGAGAGACGAGCAGATTCTCGTGCAGCTGCTATCGAGACAACACTGCCAACACCAAGTTGACAGGGACTGATAGAGCTGAACATGTCATATGCAGCATTTCGAATTTCCAAAGAGGAACTATATATATATATATATATA
>QAPG01000138.1:0-72644 GCA_004366825.1 Colletotrichum spinosum | reverse complement strand
CCCCCCCTTCGATACAAAAATCTAACCGTCTGTAAGCCCTGATGTCGAGTTCTGCGCCTACGCCATCCCCCACCCCTCCGAGGCCAAGATGAACGTCAGAATCCAGACCTACGGTACGTTTTCACTTCTCTACGTCCCCCATTTTCTTTTGAGGCCTTAGATGGCCACTGACACGACGTCCAGACGGTACCGCCGTTGCGGCGTTGCAAAAGGGCCTCAAGGACCTGCAGGCACTTTCCGACACTGTTGCCGAGGAGTTCATCCGCTCCAAGGATGAGTTTGGTCGTTCGTAGAAAGGGTTCTCCTGCGTAAAGGGGGCAAGCGGAGATTCCAATGTCGTTATTTGGGCGTTTTGAGGGTCGGTAATTGTCACATCGTTCAGGTTATAGACAAAACAAGAGAGACGTTTCATGAAGCATTCCTTCTTGGTTGGCGTAAAAGACATGGAACTTGAAGATTGTTTTTTGGATTCCTTATATACACGAGCTCAACGTCTCTCACACTTAGTTGCGGCCCTATTATGTGGTTAGCGTTGCCCTCCCAGTATCAAGAGCATATATGCTCCAGTTTCCGGGGAAGGGGGGAAAACTCACCTCCAAGAACCCAGTCATGAAGCTGTTGGGCAGCCTCTTGTCTCCTCTAAAGTTCTCCTCCTTGAAGTAGGACATGATGTGCGTGGTCTGGCGCCAGAAGTTCATCGTCTCCTGTAAGCAGCAGTTCGTCAGCCGTGTCCCCGCAACAAATGCCCGTCCGCGGCGCCATCTCGATCCACTTCCTTGTTCCGCATTCTCTCTCAGCTCGCCGCGCGAGTCTCTCCAACTCTATCGGAAGCAGACGTCGGCCCAACTTCCGCATCTTTTCCTCCCTAACCTAAAGAACTCGGCTCGCGCGCGCATACCTGATAATCGGCGTGGCTCTTGAAGAGCAGGACGTCCACGACGGGGAGCTTGTTGGCGAAGCGGTGGCGCTCAAACTCCTCGCGTATCCGGGTGCGGATGGCGGACACGGGCAGCGGGATGTTGTACATGGTCTGGATCTCGGGGGCCTATCCGTCCGTCGTCGGGGAATCCCTTCCGTCAGCATTTCTGTGTCCCGCCATGTCGACCCCGATACATCTTCCACCCCAGTTCGGAACTCGCAATCCATAGTCCCCAGGAGCAAAGGGAGGGGGCGCAACGTACAGCTCGAACCCATTCCCGGTACGAGTTCAGGACCCGACGCTTTGCGTCTGTCCAGTTGGCCGCTGCGAAACTCTACAGTCAGTTCCTCGGGCGTCATCGCGGCAAGGTCAATTGGGACGGGCGACGTACACTGCCGGGTCGTCTTGGCGAATTGCGTCGGTGTGATGGCCATGGTGGGCGGCGGAACGAGGTTGTGAGCTGGTTGTGGTGATAAGGAATCGTGAACCCCGGGTCCGGCTACGGGTGCATCTTGCTGGAAGCTGTCGCTGATCCAATGCCAACCCCAAGGCTCAATCGGGTTGGCGGGTGATTGGTCCAATCACGTATGTCTCTTAGTCAGCCTGCGCGGGAACGGGCGGGCGGCGGGTCGTGGAGCACAGGCTACGGCTACGTCGGGTAAGCCTCGGCTCTAGCATTCGCAGCTAGGCATTTGATGCGTCCGTACGAAGCATACTGTTACGCGTCACGAACATCACCAAGAACTGCACAGAACACGACCTCACTTATTACGCGACCCCTCCTCTAGTGAAGCCAACAGTTGCATTGCCTTGGTAGGCCACGAGGTGCGGTGTCTTAGGCTTCTACAAGGTGAGGTGCATGCGGTGCCTTGTGTGGGTTACCGACGGTAGTTTCTAACTACTATAGGGCCCCACTCTCTCTAGAGTCTCTGACACAGGCCTCGCGCAGCGTGTAAGGCTACGTCAGAACGTACAAAATACACCCCACGATTTTGACTTCTAATTACGTGCAACACAAGACGTAGACTGTCCTGCGCGTCGTCTCTGCACATACGATCAACAACCGAAAACACCGCAACTATGCCTCCGATGCGCCACTCTTCCAAGCGCAAGCCTCCTCCAGAGGGCTTCAGCGACATCGAGGACCAGCTCCTCATCTTCCAGAACAAGATGAAGGACGCGCAAAACAAGCCGCCGCCGACCGGACCCAAGCACCAGGCGCAGTGGGAGATTTTCCAGATTGCGCACGCGAGAAGCCGCTACGTCTATGACCTCTACTACGAGAAGGAGGCCATCAGCAAGCAGCTGTACGAGTGGCTGCTCAAGAACGGATACGCCGACGCGATGCTCATCGCCAAATGGAAGAAGCAGGGTTACGAGAAGGTGCACAAATGGCCTGTTCCATACATTTGGTCTCGGTGAAGAGATACTAACGGACACTGTAGCTTTGCTGCCTCCGCTGCGTGCAGACCAAGGAGACCAACTTCAACTCGACGTGTGTATGCAGAGTCCCCAAGGCGCAACTGAAGGGCGACCAGGAGGTGCAGTGCGTGAGCTGCGGATGCCGTGGCTGCGCTTCGAGCGATTAGAGAGTTTATCGGCATCTTCACTGGGTTCACAAAGGACGACGCAGACGAGCGCCAGCGAAGCTGTCGTTTCGACACATTATATGGTGGGGGACTGGCGTTCGGCGTCGCACGAATGGTTTGGCACGGCCAAGAGCACGAGACTCGGGTCTTTTTGCTGGGGCAATGAGGTAGTGATCCTTTCAATTGACCATTGTGGTATCATCATAACCTGAACGCTAATCAAAGCAGTGCCGTTTTCCGTGACACCTTCATCGCTTTGCAAAACCTGCGCGGCCTCCCCCTCTCCCGAACCGGACGCTATTTGGAATGAAGCGGAGGGCCGACATGGCACCTGCGAGATCTTCCATGTCTGTGTCAGGCCGCTCTGTCGGATCTGGCGACTTTGGCACCGGGTCTGCATCCATTTCGGTGTCGGGTCGTTCTTTTGGATCTGACAAAACAGCCGCCGGCGTCCTCTGCTCATCCTTCTGGCGCTCCTTCTTTGTCTCGCCACCATCTGCTTGCGATGTTCGTGAATTCGACACCACTGAGCCCTTGTTTGGCGGTTCCTTGCGGTGTGCGTTTGATGGTTTCCGTTGACGAGGGCCTGGTTCAACCAGCAGTGACCGTCGCCCGTCGATGCCCTCTTTGGTCACGGCGAAAAAGAAATTCTTTGGGTACATGTGCTTGTCCACGAGATGCATCCGACGCTTGTACGGCGTCGAGCACTTTCTCTCGCAGCCCTCGACGAAGCAGGAATACTGTGCCCGGTCAGTGGCAGGCTCGGACTCATATCTGGATCAAGACTCACAGTCCGTTCTCCCCTCTCCCGCTTCACCGCAGCGAAGGAGTCGTGGCAGTCTTCGTGGTGTACACTGAGCAGGTGCGCTGATGGCAGATTCCGCCCGCACTCGATGCAACGATTGGTGTGCGTTTTGATGTAATGCGCCTCATATTCGTCGTACGATGCAAATGCCAGAGCGTCCTTGTGAGGCGGCATAGAACATTTCATCGCAACATCATCTGAAGACGCTCCAGCAATGTCTAATTCAGTAATCTTGGCGACTCGATCTCCTCGGCGCGACCTTGGGCGGCTGGCATCGACAGCTGCATGGCGGCCAGCGGAAGGCTCCTCTTCGGCCTCGCGTGAGCGTTTCATCTTGAGTGAATCCAAGTGATGGGGTTTGATTACTTGCAAATCGCCACTGTTTCCTGCCGATGATACCGATGACCTGAGTGACGTCGAAGCGTTTGGAACTACAACTCCAGGGAAAGCAATCTTGCAGGAGGAGGGAGCATAGCAGAGGCTCGAGTCTCTTCAGGCTACCTTAGGTACAACAATGAAGTCAAAAACTGACAAAGCCTAGAAACATCCGGCAACTACCTTAGGTAGGTAAGGTAGGCCCGGGCAGCTGGAATGTTTTGGTCAGTGGAAGATCAGAGGCCGCACCTGCCTGCTGCAGCAATGGTGGGGCACTGACTGTCAAAGTCACCACAGGCCATCAGGCCAGCCTATCTCAGGTGGTGAGGCCCCATGCTCCAACTTGGGCTCCTAACAGAGATGCTGCTGTCCATCAGGTGTCTCTGTTAAGGCACCCTTGGCCTGAGGGACCCTGAGCACAAGCCAGGGGAGGGGGCAGCCAGCTCACTTGTTGCTGCTGAGGGGCCCAGCCAAAATACCTGACCTGAAGGCAAGGTATCGTAGTGTAGGTAATTAGGTAGTAGGTGGAGAGGCAGGCTTAGTAGTGGCGTAGGTAGGAATCAGACTTTACCATAATAACATTGCCTTAGCCTTAGCATCCATCACCAAAATATTTTGTACCTCACCATCACTGCTACATACACCACCAAGGTAGCTCGCGCTTCTGTGTTCTGCCCATTCACCCAGTCACCAACCAACGAGGACCCTTATATCTCTGCTGGTCTTTTTTTAGTCCCGCTTGCTTTTCTCCTTCACCCCGTCATAAGGGTGCCTTCCCTTTTTCTTGAATGTCTGCAACGGGTGGCGCATTGCTCGTCGCTCCTTCCTTTTCAACCCACCACCCAATGTTTTTATTCCCGACTCCCACTTCTTCCTCATCCCAAGTTCGTGTCGCCACAAGCCTTGGATCCAACACCCTGAACTACGACTACTTGCCTTCCACCATTGCCTCTGCCTCCTCTGCCTCCTCTGCCTCTGTCTTGACAGCCCCTCGTTCACAGAGCACCTGCCTCCTCCCAAGTTATGGATCGAGAGCAAACGTTGGGACCGGATCTGAGAGCGTGTGAGCACAGCACGTAGCTTCAGGGCTCTTTTGTTTTGGCCTTGCTTCTTTCATTTTGGAGTGCTACGCTACACCACTCCCACCACCACAACAACTGCGACAGCGCAACTGCCGCCTTCCCACCTCAGGGCTTTCCTCAGCCCTCAACACCATGGCGGAACATAACGATCATGCGAAGCAGGCATGGCAGTAAGCTACCCTCTTCTATGTTGTCCTTTGGCTGGCTGTGTTCTTTGAGCGCATTATGCCAGGTTCCTTGCGATTCTGCCCCGCCCAACCCTTCCAACACTGACTCTATGTGTAGCCAGGCCCAGAAGTTTCGCAAGGTCCTCCAGAAGGAGCTCGAGAAGCTCAAGACCGAGTCTGAGGGCAACGAACTCAAGCGCTTCCAGGCTCTCGAGGAAGTTCTTGCTAGGTAAGCACCGGTCAGCTCCCTTGAGGCGGCTTCGTTCGGCCTGCTGATCGCGATCCCAGCTTTCGCCTCCACTGTATCACCACCATTTTCAACGATTTCGAGTACGCCACCACCGAAAAGGTCGACACGAACCTCTGGCAGGCGCACAGCCTTGTCAACAGCGAATTTCGACGAGTCTCGAACGGATTGAGGGGCAATCAGCACAATGTCTTGAAGCGCAAACTGGACAAGACGTACGTCACCTTCCTCAAGACGGCGCAAAGCTTCTACATCGCGTACATTCAGCGCCTGGCCGCCGTCTTCCCGATCCCTGAGCTGCTGCGCACCGCCGAGAGCATCAAGGCCGAGAACCTCAACGAAAAGAACCCCATTGCCAACGTCACGCCCGCCGTTCGCGCATGCATTCTCAAGTTCTGCCACTCTGCTCTCATCCACCTCGGAGACCTGTCCAGATACCGAACAAAGGCACGCACCAAGGTGCCCTACGAGGCTGCGCTCACTTACTACTCGCTCGCGCACGACATCATTCCTACCTCGGGCTTCGGCCACCACCAGATGGGTATCATCTTCCTTGAGGAGAAAAAGGATCTCGATATCATATACCACTTCTACCGTTCCCTCGCCATCGAGGAGCCCCACCCGATGGCGGCCCAGAACCTCGAGGCGGAGTTGAAGACCGTCCAGCAGCCTTCAACTCCCGCCCGACGTGCCGGCCCCCCTGACCCTCAGGAGGTTTTCATTCTCTGGTTCGTCCGTCTGCACGCCTACTTCTACAAGGGGGAGCCCTTCCCGCAGCATAAGGAGCTGGAGGACGAGGTCATTCATCGACTGGAGATGGCTATCAAAGCGAACAATACGCGCGAGCTGCTCCAAAAGATGGTCCTGCTGAATATTTCCGCCTTTCATTATTCTAACAGGAAAATGAGCAGTAAGTGTTGCTGTTGACAACGGGGGCTATTTCGCTAATGTGATACAGACAAATGGACCATCGCCGCGTCACGCTACTCGCACTTCATCCTGCGGCTCAACGCTCGCTTCTTCTCGACATTTTGCAAACTGCTCAAAACAGAGCTGGACACGGCTCTGGAACAACAGGCAAAGGGCGAACAGACTTTGGCAGGTGCTGCAAAAACAGAGGCTGAACCGATCAGTCTCACTGTCCAGAACTCGCTGCCTTTTGTTCGCATCTACGCTTCTTGGCTGGTTGCGTGCCGTCTCGAAATCTTGAACGCTCAGGAAACGATGGGGCCCTTCGTCAAGGACATGTATAGTGGCTTCGCGAAAGCCTTGACTTCGCTCTGCGAGATGTACGGCAACGAGGATCTCAAGCTCACCCCATACCTTCTTTCCGAGGACCAGGAAACCATAGGCATGCTTCCCCTCTTCGACTCGCAACTCCCAGAGAGCTGCCGTCTTCACTACGACGAGGATACGCAGGCTTTGAAGCCCCAGGTGGCACACTACAAGGGCGAGCGCTTCGACCCCCGTCAAGAGGCTTTTGCTAGGGCTTTGGGTACGATCAAGTGTGGCTTCTACCTCGCCAACGATGATACCAGCTTTCCCTTCTCCTTCGCTTCCTCGCCGAAAGGGCTCATCTTCACGTTTGAGGAGAGCTACGTCCCGAAGGCTTCAGCTGCGCAGGCGGCACAGCCTGTGATAACAGACACCCCTGCTCGTGCCCCGACTGCGAACCACGCCGTTAAACGACCGGCGCAAGCGCAAATCGTGCCTTCGGTTCCAAATTCTGTAGCCCAGCATATGAGCACCATCCCGCAGCAACCCACTCTGCAGCAGCCCAGGCTTCAGCATCCCACTCCAGGTCGAACCAGAGCGCCCGGCCAATCCGAATATGACTTTAGCTCCGATACCGACATGCTCAACATGGTTAACGACTTTCTAATGCCTCCCATCGCCAATGAGTCGCCGCTTGAGAGCCCTGAGGATACGTCTTACGGAATGAACTCGGCCATGGCAAACGAAGTGTTTGCTGTGCCCTCATCTCACAGCCCGCCCGCACCTGGATCCGCAACGGCCAAAACGTTTCCTGGTCTGCCCTGGGAAATGATTTACACACCGACACCGCACAGCAAGAGCTCGGAGCTGACGCCGCCAGACCATGCGGCCAGGGACGCAGCTGCAAGAAGGTCCTTTGATGGTGGCGCTGCTAAGCGAAACGTCCAAATCTCCGGCACCGCGTTGCTTGAAGACCCTTTCGCGGATGCTCAGGACGGCGCCCTGCGTCACCACCCGCAGCGCTTTCCCGGTACTCCCGATATGACAGCACACCAAGACCGCCTACTGCAGGCCTTTGGCAAACCGAGGACTGAATCCAGATCCATGAGCCGGGACTTCTCTGGCGGATACGGACTGTGGCCCAGCCCGCATGGTGAAGCTAACCGAGGCAACCCGAACGCGCTCCAGCCCAGAGAGTCATCACTCCACAGCCGCCACCCGAGCGGGTCGCGTCCGCAGTTACCCCAGAGCCCGAATGTGCCCCAAGTTGGCGAGAACTTCCCCCTGTCTTCTGACACGCAGTTCTCCAACAACAGCAGCATCTACCAGAGCACCCTTGCAACGGCATCGCCTACACGGCGACCACCGCCTTTGGACGTGGCCCCATTGCGCAAATGCAGGAAGATCCTACACACTACAAGAACTTGGTCAGAAGTAACGGAGGGGCTGCTACTGACGGCTACACCGCCGGGTACAATGACATTATTCTACAGTCGGCCATGGAGGAAATGAGGCGTGGCTCCGGTCAAAACTTTCGTCATTGAATCACGCAGGGTCACGATTCGCTTCTGAACAATGTCTCTCTCAAGTCCAGCCTCCGCGCCTGTTCCCCGGCCGCGCGCTGGCAGATGAAGTCTTCATCTTTGCTACTGCGATGTGAGAACGATGTGGATTCTTCTCGAGATGATGGCGAGCTAACCCTCTCGACAGTGAGCGACGACCACGGCGTCCGCGGCTATCAATTCGCCACACTATCCTTTGCTTCTATGCCGCTTGGGCGGGATTCACACGAGGCAACGGAACCGGTTTTACGAATGTGTAACAGGCTGTCTTTTCAGCCGAATAATTGTTCACCATTTCATGACCCAGGGCTCGGATCGTGGATGTCAGGCCCAGATTGCAAGTTGATGCAAGTGCTATTGCCACTCATTTGAAGCTCCTCAGGAGCCAACGCCGTTGTTGAAACCGTTTTCCCTTGACCCCCTCAAACGCCAGACTGTTTAAGGACAAATGGACGAAAATGCCCGCGAGGCATTACTCTAAGGCGGTGTAGCCTAAGCAGACGTGTAGGTCTGCTTGGGGAAGGGGTATCTAGACGGTAGTCAGCAATGATGAACAAGTCGTAACACAACCCTTTTTCTACACATGTGCCCAAGATTGTGACACAGAGAAATAAATGGTACAGATGGGAAGCGGTGAAAGACTTACGAAGGACCCAGCTCCTGGATGCTGAGCTTGGCGAGCCACTGGCCCATGTCGATGGACTCGTCGAGAGACTTGCCGTCGACGAGACCAGCCATGAGACCGCCGGCAAAGGCGTCGCCGGCGCCGTTGGTGTCGTTGATCTGCTCCTTGGCGATGGGCTTGACGGGGTACTCCTTGACGGCGTCCTCGCCCTGGACGGCGACGAGGGTGGGGTCGGTGCCCTGGGTGACGATGGCGACGCGCTTGCGCTTGCCGTTCTCCTTGGGCAGGTTGGCGAGGTGTTTGGCAATGGCCTTGAGGTCGGTGGTGCCGAGGTCGTGGGACTCGGCGTAAGCGGCGGCCTCGGTCTCGTTGCCGATGACGTAGTCCCAGTAGGGGGCGCTGGCGTCGAGGGGGTCCTTGAAGAACTGGCAGATGAAGGGGGCGGACAGGCTGACGGCGAAGATCTTGTCGTTGGCGGCGGCCTCGGCGGCGAGCTTCTGGATGGCGGCGGGGCAGACGGTGAAGTGGTAGCCGCCAATGTAGTAGGCCTGGGCGTCCTGGACGAGCTGCCAGACGTCCGGGCGGGTGAGGTGCTCGAGGTCGTAGTGGTTGGCGGCGCCGAGGTCGGTGACCATGGAGCGGTTGTGGCCGGTGATGACGACGCCGCAGCGGCCGGTGGCGATCTTGGGGTCGACGCGGTACTCGACGCGGAGGCCGGCCGTCTTTACGGCGTCGTGGAGGATGGAGGCGTACTTGTCGTCGCCGACGCCGCCGAGGTAGACGACCGAGTTGGCGGGGAGGATGTACTGGGCGCCGCGGGCCGTGTTCTGGGCGGCGCCGCCGGCGATGAGCTTGGCATCGTAGTTGTTGAGGAGGTCCTCGTAGATGCCGAGGTGCTTCTCCTCGGCGAGGATGGCGTCGTTGGGCTTGAGGCCGTACTTTTGGAGGAGCTCCTCGGTGCCGACCGCTTGAATGTCTTTGGGGAGGGTTGCGGTGTCAGCCTTTTCTCTTTTTCGTTCTTCTTTTCATTTTGTTTTGGCCCTCATTCGCTCGGTGTTTCCAGGAGCTCGGTGTTAAGAGGGGGAGGGGTAATTGTGCCTCTGATCCACAGCTTCCGAGCCAAGCACGATTGACAGATGGAATAACTCACCAAGCAGAGGGTTCTCGAGGCAGAGAAGACGGAAATCCTTGGGGGCCATTTTGGATAATTGATGTGTTCTTGGATGTATGGAAGATGTATGGAAGAAGAAGCGGTGGGAGGGGAGACCAAAGATTTTGCTTTTGGTGCTCCGGCAGCTGGCTTTGGAGGGGGAGGTGATGGTGGTGGTGGGGTTGGACCTCGACCTGTCGGAGGAGGTGGGGTACACTGGCACTGTGTATCGGTGCTGGAGCTGCTGGTGGGAGGAGAGGAAACGTGCTCGAGGCCCGACAGCTGAGCTCCCGGTACGAGCAGGGATGGTGGGGCAGACTGGAAAGGTTCTCGCTGTCGTTGCATTGAGGGAGATTAAGCAGCGCTGGGTGAGGCGCCGGGAGGCATTGATTGCGCCGGCCATCGTGTCGACTTATTGGATGGTATGTCGGGGGAGGCTTTGCTGTTCGGTTTCTTTGTCGTCGTTTCTCTTCGCTGCCTTGCATTGAAGATAATGAGAGACCTCGATCATGGCCTCATTTTCGCAACTAAGAGGCGGAAGGAGCGCTGGTTTTGTTCCAGCTCGATCAGATCATGCCACCCGATCAAGTGGTAAGATCGCACCCTCGTCCAAATCATGGGCCGATTTCTAATGTCACCCGACTTCACGTTGCAAGGCGCCGAGATGGATGAGCCCCTGCTACCGGGGCATCTTGATTGAAGGAGGCATGACGGCTACGTAAAGTCTTCCCTTTCCCAACAGGCCAGCCAAACCCCGTTTTGTTTTTCTCAACTCAGCTCGTGCCCTCACTCGTCACGGACGGGTTCCCGAAGTACACAGTTCCTCCTTGAAGGGGGGAATCGTAGCGTGTTCATTCAATGCTCAAAATGCCTTTTTGTACTTGCCGACGAGCTACTTGAACTGCCCTCGCGAGTACCCTCAAAAGATGCCAGCCGCGTAACACCATCCCAATGGAACCCTGAAATCCAGCCAGACTAAGACATTTATTCCTTGATCTTCTGGGTACCACGGAGCAGACCCGTTCTTCTCGCAGCAATAAGACCGGCCTTCTGTCCCTGGGCGGCGTAGCGGGAGATGGTCGAGGCCTTACCGATATGCTGGTGGTTACCACCGCCGTGAGGATGGTCGACGGGGTTCATGGCAACACCACGAGTCTTGGGCCAGCTGTTGCGCTTGACGGCGAACTTGTGCTTGGCGCGAGAAGCCTCTGTAGGCGATCGTTAGCAAATTCCAGCGTCGTCGCCCTCCATTTTTCCACATCACCGGGTAAAACATACTCAGGAGGGGCTTGTCGGTACGGCCACCACCGGCAACGATACCGATCATGCCACGGACCTCGGAGTGGACGACCTTCTTGGCTCCAGAGGGGAGCTTGATGCGGGTCTTGCCCTCATCGGGGTTGTGGCCGATAATGGTGATGTAGTTACCGGAGGTGCGGCCCAGGGTGCCGCGGTCACCGATCTTGGTCTCGACGTTGGACACGACGGTACCCTCGGGCATGGAGCCGAGAGGGAGGACGTTGCCGACGGTCAGGGCAGCCTTCTTGCCGGCGTAGATGAACTGGCCGGTGTACATGCCCTCGTTGGCGATGAAGGTCTCGGTGTGCTGCTTGAACTTGTAGGGGTCGCGGAAGACGACCTGGGCCAGGGGGGCACCACGGCCGGCATCGTGGATGATGTCCTTGACGATACCGCGGACGTATCCGTGACGCTCGGCGTAGTCGAGGTTGCGGAACTTCGCGGGGGCCTATGATTGGAATCTCGTTAGGATATCTCTTCGGGCTTCGTCGGGCGCCGGTCGCGCAGTTCGCGGAGAGGGATCGAGTCTGACCTTGTTCAGGCGGGTGTTGGCCGTGAAAATGGATCCACGACCCTTCCTCTGGTTACGGATCTATCGCAAAGAGTCATGTCAGCAATTGTTCATGTTTCCCATCGCCAGTCTCCTATTATCGAAGCAAGTTCGTCGTTGTCGGTTTCGAAATGTCGGGTACAGCGACGGCAAGCCGTAAATCGTTGTTTGTGTCGAAAAAAAGACAGTGCTCGTCATGATAATCCAGCATGCATAGGATAATCACTTACAACGCGACCCATTTTGGCAGTCCTCTGGCGGTCGGAGGGCTAGGTGTTGTCGGCGGTGGTGATGGTTGCGAAAAAAGCGTCGAATTTCCACAGACAATTTTGCTAGAGGGCCGCTCATGCACAGAGAGTGTGTGAAATTGGAGGGCTCTCGCTAGAGCACGTGCTTGATCAGCTGACCCTATGTGGGTCAATCCGTTTGGGAAATCGAAAGGAATGAAAAATTCAGGCGGGCCGGCCGCTCGCAAGGTTGAAAGAAGCTCGGACGGAAAAAAATCCACGTCCAGGATGCGGCGCGGCCCACTGCCCTGGAGCACCCCACTGCTGTTGGCCAGCCTCGACCCGTTTGCCGACGCTGCATCGCGTCACGATCTCCGCACTTTACCCTCACCTCACAAACGTCTCGTTGCTGCCTCATTCGCCTTTACCTACGACATGCTCGGTGTTGACATGCGCTCGCGATGCTCCAACGTAGTTGCACGTTCTGGACAGGTCAACACTGCCTGTTGATGCACGGCATGTGTACAAATTAATGATTGGGTCTTCTCCGCTGTCCCTGTTCTCTGCATTCATCGCGTGGCTGCATTTGCTAAATCGTTGTCAAGGTTGAGAAGTCCGACTGCGTTTGTGGTGGTTTGCGGGCGGGTGCATTTTGAGATCGACTGAGCCTGGCGCAATCTCGAGGTGACCAGTCTCAGGGTTGTGTGTCGCAATACGTGATCTAGCGATCACCATTGCGGGAATCGCGCCCCGAGCAAGCTCGTCGTGTCTGCGCCTGCGTCTGTCTGCGTCGTGCACCATTTTGTTTTTCGTTCTCGACTGATCCGGCACAATGCGTGTGTTCTTTTTTTCCTCTATTGGATTCTCTACGGATGACTCGGCAGGCTGGATCAGCGCGTACGGCTGCAAAGGATCGCCGAGGCCCAGTAGGTAGCTCTACTGAGGTACCAACGAAAACGTACTGGTGTCTTCCACCGCGTACGCATGATAGTCAATTGTGTCGACGAAACCCACGGCGCGAGCGCGCTTTTGCCTGTCAGGCAAAGCTTTGTGGATGACCTGGCTGCTGCCCAGCTCCGTCCCTCGGGACCGACCAGAAGCTTGCCATGCATGGGGTCGCAGGCTGTTACAAAATGTTGTGACGCCCTCGTCTTTTCGACAGCTGGAATGCACGCAGGTGAGAAGTTGGCGGAACCAGAACACATGCCTGGGTCTCCTTTTTTGCTACTTGGTCATGTGACTGTCATCTGGACCGCTGGGCAGCGAATAACCCACAGGAATGCTCATCAACTCTCGACGACCGTTAAAACACAGCATCGACCTGAAATGCAGGGCTGTTCGGGTTCACACCAAATCTCATCATCGGCGCTGAAGCCATTGCGTTTGGTTGCTGAGAAGCGACCTGGGATGGACTGCTGGAGTAGCGACAGTCAACTGCGTCAGCCAGCCATGCATAAGGGTGAAGGTGGGAATGGCATCAAAATGCTGATCAGCGAGGCGGGATTTCGCAGCGAGGTATTTGGCGGGCGATGAAAGCGTGCACCCTTACGAAGGGCAGGGGTATCACAACTACGCGCTACTACATACGCCCTCACCGCGGTTCCACGGCAAAGACCCCACCACAACGGTCATCATAGGGCCAAATCCACAGACATGCGAATGAAGAAGTTGGCCTGCTGTGTACGCACGACGTCGAGAGCCCAGACGAAATTGGAGGTAGGTGTCAGGCGGGGAGAAAAGGTTTACATACCAGGATGTCTTGGACGCCGTTGAATTGGGGTATCATCGAGGTGGGTGCTGCGTCAACTTTGTGATGACAGAGCGGCCGAAGCATTTTGGCAGGCCAACAAACAGATTAGCAGATGGCCGGCAGCAAGCCGGATGAGGATGCGCTCGCCAGCTCATAGAAAGGAGCTCAGCAGTTGCCGAACGGATGGCTTTGATGTACAAGGTAGTCGGCTCCCTGGAGAAGGCAGAAGATAGCAGGCGTATTGAAAACCAAATGACTCGGACCTATCAGAGAAGCAGGCCTAAAAGAGATGCGGCTCAAGGTGATTTAGTTTAGTACCGCGGGTGGGCGTTGAAACCTCGCTCGACGTACACCGTCGCGCCAAAAACCTCCACCCACTTTACCTCAACTACTGTACGGGTACTTTACTTGCGATACCCACACCACACCCATCAATATTCTACACAACTAGACAACAGCTCCCGAAAAGCACGAAGATCGTAATCGCAAGATGTCTGATGACGACTCCTCTGATTTGTCCTCGCCGCCGCTGTCTCCCGTTCCCTCCGACTTCGATTCCGATGTCGAGCCCGAGCCCGAGCTCGAACCCCAGACCAAGAAAGATGGCGGCATTATGAAGTTCTTCCCCAAGCTCGCCAAAGGCAAGAAGGCCGCAATCGCGAAGAAAGAGCCCTCGCCGCCTCCGCGCAAGCGATCGCCATCCCCTCCGCACGAGACAGCCTTTGAAGATAACCCCGACATCGCCGTACGTCCAATTGTCGCGTCGAGGCGCGTTCAAAACGCGAGACCTCGCGCTTCCTCACGTCATAGGTTCGCTAACAAGCCTCCA
Organism: Colletotrichum spinosum; assembly: GCA_004366825.1. Lineage (NCBI taxonomy): Eukaryota > Fungi > Ascomycota > Sordariomycetes > Glomerellales > Glomerellaceae > Colletotrichum > Colletotrichum spinosum. The sequence continues at coordinate 58,253 of QAPG01000138.1, read as the reverse complement.
GTTTCTCATCATGTTCCGCAGCCGATTCAACGATGCCTTTGCCAAATCCCTTGCCAACTTTGGCCCCCAAGAGCTCGAGCGCGATGTCATCGACAATCCTCCCGGCGAACGAGTCGAAGCTTTCCTCTGCGGCCTGCTGTTCTTGCTGCTCAACCGCAAGCAGGACGTCAAGTATGTGGATGCGCCCATGCATGCAAGGTCTATAAGGGATACTAATTGACTGGGCAGGGCTGGTCAATACTCGAAGGCTCTGGATGATGCCCTCTCTACCCATAAATCGCAGTGGCCACGATCATGGGAGGGTGTCAACCCACTGGCAGGTGGCAACACATTCCACACGCTCGCACCTACCCAAAGAGTACGTACAATCGCTCTGTGCTACTGTGACACCAGTGGTCCTTTGACTGTGCCGTGCTAACTAGTCATCAGCTTTCACTGCTGCGCGCATTGGCTTTGTGGTCTCTCTCGGCCTCTGAAACAGTCAAAGGGATCATCAACAAGTCATACAAGGGCAATCGCCATGAGGATGACCTCAATCAACCACTCTCGGTCCAGCCATGGGGCTCTGATAGTGACAAGAGACGCTACTTCCTGATCGAGGGTTTGGATGATACTGCATTTCGTGTCTACCGTGAAAGCAACCCTGCTGGCTTCAATCGCACTTGGTGGTCTGTGGCTGGGACTATTGATGAGATGAAGGCACTCGCAGAGAAACTGGAGACAAAGGATGGCGGTCCCAAGGCCAAGAAGCTTGCAGACAAGATGATGCAAGCCATCCCTCGTTTCGAGGCTACTGAAGAGGTATGGACCTTTTATTGCAGCCGTCACTGGCAGAAGCTGACCATGACAGAAACGCCGACGCAGAGAATACCGTCAAGCCCAAAAGGCCCGTTTCAAGCGCCCTGAGCCTGGCTTCTCTAGCTATGAGGGTCGAACCCGTGGAAAGCGGATGAGGTACACGTACTCGGATGACGATGACGACTTCCTTACCGACTCTTCGAACCGACGCTCGGCACGCAACACTGGTACCAACACTCCCGCTGAACCCGCCGGCCCGGTCACGACTGCCAGCGGCCGTCAGATCAGAGCCCCCACGCGTCTCAATGCCAGCAGCGCCGCTGGTAGTGTCAACGGCGACTCTGAGGATTCCCGCCAACCGTCTGAGCCTGCCGTCGGCCGTGGTGGAAGACCCCGCAGAGCTGCAGCCGTGAACCATGGAACCAATGGATGGACGTCCAAGAGTCGCTCTCGCGGCCGCGATTCGATGGACGACGATGAGGATGAAGACAGCCCTGACCTCGGGGATGACGAGGAAGAGGACCATGTTCCTGATGAAAGCGAAGATGACGAGGATGACTTGGAAGGAGATGTCGAAATGGCTGACGATGATCTCGTTGAAGAGCCGAAGAAGAGCCTCATTGTCAAGTTGTCGGTCAAGAAGACGCCGCCTGGGGGCAATAAGGTCACCGCCACTCACGCAACGGAGGATCGCGAGGGCACCCCCACCAAGAACGGTCACGCAGATGAGATTGTCGCCGCAACCAGAGAGAAGACGCCGGAGCCCGTTATTAACGTGGCTACCAACAAGCAGATTCTGAGCCCTGCAGTTGCGCCAACTGCGCTGGCTTTTAGAGGAAGCCCGGAGAAGGCGCAATCCCTACAGACGGCCGTTGACGTTGCCTCGAAGGAGTAGGGTATGTGTTGGGTCGCCACTATTGCTTTGTAAGGCGTTGGACGGTAAAATTTAAATACGGAGTTCGGATAAACAGCAAGCACATCGGGTCGAGTGCGCATTGTGTATGAGTAGTTGGCTCTTACAGAGAGAGGGGCGGAAGAGAGCGTAAGTGCACTACGACCAGTGCCGAAGCTTGTCATGCATTCAGAAATGCTGCGGTACTAGAGAGTACCCAGGTTGCAGAGGACGAACCTCTGCTTCGTCTTAGTTAGTTGTACAGATACCATGCCCTTCACGGCCCATTCAACATCTACATCCCCTGGCGCCTACAACTCCCTCTTGAGCCTCCATTTGTTGCTGCTCCTTTGCGGCGGCAGCGCCCAGTTGTTGACCCCGTACCACCACCTGCGCACCCTCGCGCCAATGGAGCTGCCGTGAACCTGAGCGTTCTTATTCCAGTGGTGCCAGCCAATCAGGAAGAGGTTGTAAATGACGCCCTGTGCCAGCGGCATCATGACCTTTTGACTCCTAGTCAGTGCATCAGATCATCTTACGAGGAGTCTGAAGTTTACTAACCTGGTCTCTGACAGTGATCCACGCTACCCGCCCCCAGGTATCCGCCTTGGAAATGCTGTGCAGGTAGCTCTGCTCGAAGCGCAGGTCGGGCATGGGCGGCAGTTTGGCCGACCGCGGCTTGGGGTTCAGCACGCTGTAAGGGATGTCGTCGTCGAGATCGTCATCGTCGAGGTCCTCGTGCGACGAGACAGGTTCTAATGTCACTGGCTCCTTCTCGGAGGCGGCTGTGGAGGGGTTCAGGTCGTGCGTTGGAGACGGCGCGCGGTTGATGTGTGCCGTTTGTATCGTCTCGGCGACCTGGATGGGGATGTCGGCGGCCATCGTGGGTAATCACTGATGTCCGATGTGGACAGTCTGACGGATCGCGATAGCTCCAACTTGGAGAGCTGGGGTGCGACTGCTTCTGGGCTGTAGCATCTGATAGCGGACGGGCCAGGAGGTTGCGATAGAGTTAGCTCGTTAGTTGCATGGTCGTTCTCGGTGCATCAATGTCGGAAGCCGTTTCGTTTTAATTGCATATCAAGGCGGATCGCTGAGGTCATCGGTTCATGGCAACCTGGAGCAAATTCTAGTTTGGCTGCCACAGCCACTACTGCCGCTGTCGTCTACCTAGGTTTTCGTCCAGGCCCTCTGATTCCCACACCACCGTCATCGCTGGATGGCCGTGTGTCACTCAACTCTCTACCCATACAGAACACACGAGTCTTTTTTGCCTTTGTCTTTTTTTAGTAGCTCTCACTTTAGGCTCCCACGCGTCTGAAATGACTCACTGTCAGGCAAATTCAATTGAAGACGCTGATTATTGCACCGTATCTGAATGGGCATCCATACCTATGTAGGTATTTAGGCAACGGTAGAATTTTAAGATAAAGCCTTGTGTTCATCTTACCTCGTATGCCTTCCTACCTCAAGCTACCACATGTATCCCCACACAATAACTACTAGCAAGGTACTTTGCGGTTGGCTGCTCAACCCCACTTGAAGTTTCGCCGCGGTACGGAGTACACTTAGGAACATCGTTCCGGTAGCTTGGTTGCAGGAGGAGCAGGTACCGCCCGGGTTTCGTTCTTCCCCCAGGCGGGCGGGCTCCTTTCTGGCACGGATCAAAATTTCAGAATAAAGACGACGTGCCAACTTTTCCTTCCAACATAGCATCGCATCGCAGACGACGCCGACGACGACGACAAACTCCCCACCCGTCACGCGACTGCGTACCTCATTTTGTCTCCGACTCATTCCATACCATCGCCCAAGATGTCGGACGCCAACAAGGACGAGGCCGAGAAGAACGTGAGTATAAATTTTTTTGGCCCTACGGTGGTGGCCTGCAGGCGGAGCCCCTCCTTTTGCCCCGCGTCCCCGAGGCTGTATGCTGACTCTCCCCGTAGATCGAGATATGGAAGGTCAAGAAGCTGATCAAGCGACTTGAAGCCGCTCGCGGCAACGGCACGTCCATGATCTCGCTGATCATCCGTACGTTCTTAACCTTCTGCTGGGCCTGATTCCGACTGACGCGCTCTTGCCGCAGCTCCCAAGGATCAGATTTCTCGTGCCGCCAAGATGTTGGCTGAAGAATACGTATGTCTGGGAAATCTTCTGCAACGAATCATGACTGATATTGTTCTTTTAGGGTACCGCATCGAACATCAAGTCCCGAGTCAACAGACAGTCCGTTCTATCCGCCATTACCTCGACCCAGCAGCGCCTCAAGCTCTACAACAAGGTCCCACCCAACGGTCTCGTCGTCTACTGTGGTGAAATCTTGACTTCCGAAGGCAAGGAGAGGAAGGTCAACATCGACTTCGAGCCTTTCAAGCCCATCAACACATCCCTGTACCTCTGTGACAACAAGTTCCACACCGAGGCCTTGGCCGAGCTGCTCGAGTCCGACCAGAAGTTCGGCTTCATCATCATGGACGGTAACGGAGCCTTGTTCGGTACGCTCTCCGGAAACACCAGAGACATTGTCCACAAGTTCTCGGTCGATCTTCCCAAGAAGCACGGTCGTGGTGGTCAGTCTGCCCTGCGTTTCGCCCGTCTGCGTGAGGAGAAGCGTCACAACTACGTCCGCAAGGTGGCCGAACTGGCTGTCCAGAACTTCATCACCAACGACAAGGTCAACGTTGCCGGAATCATTCTCGCTGGTTCCGCCGATTTCAAGAACGACCTGAACGCCTCCGACATGTTTGACAACCGTCTGGCAACCAAGGTCATCAAGGTCGTCGACGTCTCCTACGGAGGCGAGAACGGTTTTAACCAGGCCATCGAGCTGTCCTCCGAGACACTGGGCAACGTCAAGTTTATCCAGGAGAAGAAGCTCATCGGAAAGTACTTTGAGGAGATCAGCCAGGACACCGGTCGCGTATGCTACGGTATCGAGGACACCCTCAAGGCCCTGGAGCTCGGCGCCGTCGAGACCCTGATTGTCTTTGAGAACCTGGAGATCACCCGCTGGAAGCTCAAGGACAGCCAGGGCACTGAGCAGACCCTTCACACCACCAAGCAGCAGGAGACCAGCAACCGCGAGATCTTCATGGATAAGGAGACTGGCCAGGAAATGGAAGTCGTCACTCAGGAGTCCTTCCTCGAGTGGATTGCCGAACACTACAAGGACTTTGGTACCAACCTTGAGTTCGTTTCCGACCGCTCAACCGAGGGCAACCAGTTCGTCAAGGGCTTCGGTGGTATCGGCGGTATTCTGCGATACAAGGTCAACTTTGAGCAGTTGGCTGACATTGACGACGACGACGAGTATTACGATGGTACGTTCTTGCCGATTGCCGCACTCACCGCTTTCCATCGTCCACCCGCCATCCCCTACCCTCGTCCTTGATTACATCCATCCTGTACCTGTTCCATTTTGTAATCACTGCGTGCCCGCCCGGTGTCGGGTTTCCGCTTGTTGCCCTTGCCTCCGGTGGCTTCTTGCAGCTTGCCTATGGAGCACAGCTAACCGTTTTAGATTGACCAATCGAATCCCTCGAGATTGAGGGATCGACTCAAGTATCGTCTCTAAAGCATGACAGCGAAGAGGAGCCTGCGTACGCAGCGTCGCAGCCCGCGCTCGCGCCCGCGCCCGCGCCAAAGCCTGTGGCCGCCCACAAGCTTCTGGCAAGAAGCAGCACTAAGAGCCCGGCCCTCACCCACCAAGTAGCGCGCCCGAGCCCGCTTCGGTCTGTCATGAAGGCCTCTTGAGTTGAGAACTAGTCTACAGGTGGGTGTTTCACAGAGCGAGTCGCCTACAAGCAAAGACTGACAGCTTTCGCAGATACTCCTCTAGTAGGTAGAGGACATGAATAAGCGGTCAAGAGCGTCTTAGGACCTCTTGCAGGCGGCTAGATAGAATGAAGTCAAGATATTGCTTAGTCACTCCTTAATTTGCTCATATGTTCTGAGACTGGTGACCTTGCGAGCGTGCTGCACTCTGAATAGCCTACAGCGCTCGGTTACTCGGTGCTGCTGCCCTCACGCAAAGGCTCCTTTATGGATTGTTACTAGCCAGGATTGCCAAGAGAGAGCTTCGGGGTCAAGATACCCGCGACCTGGGCAGTAGATAAGCTGTTGTGGTTCGCCAGGAAACCGAGATGACGGAGGGCGTGCCCTCGGGTGATGAGAAAGCATCTACTGCGAAGAGGGTTTTTGCATACCCAAGCCGTCTGAACAGGATTCTGAGACGCCAGGCCGAAGCCTGTACCTATGTTTATTTATCGCCTCTGCCCAATTGAAAGCTAAAATCGGGACAGCTCTGGTCTGACTACTGACTGCTGCTAACGGGGCCGGTTGAGAAAGTCCGACGGTAGGTCATGATGCTTGCCAATATGACTCGGGTCAGAGCTCGTTGTATACGCTCTACTTAGGCGCATCGCCGCAAGCAAGCCCACAGTGTTTTGTGTTCACACAAGAGGCATTCGCATCGCGGTGGTGATCCCGACGTGAGCGAAGGTCTCTCTGCGGAGGCACCAGAGACATTGTGCAGAGATTTTCTCCTCTAGCCCTTATAATCATCCATTCTTGTCGAAGAAAACACCAGGGGCTCCGGTTCAGCGTTGTGATGGCATTGTCGCCTCGGGCTTGTGGTGGTCAACCTAGGTACTATGATGCAGGACCTGATATGCAACTATCGCATATACCATGCTTACCTGCAATAGTGACGTGAAAGCCTCCAACTTCGTCACTCACCTACGGGTGTAAGTCAGTGACATGTCAACATGAGGCCCCTTGCGGCGCGGCTCAGGGCCTGTCGGCGAAGCTTTTCGACGCGGGACGGCACTCAATCGCTGGAAAGGGGCATCGCCCAAATACTTCACAAGAGCAAGGAAATCCCGGATCACCTTTCCCCGACGCCGTCACACCTCTTGAACCTCTTATTTTCCGACATGTTTCGTTCCTCTGCGTCGGGGAAAACACCTCCAGACTACCCGTCGGTATCGAGCGTCCCCGCACCGCTGCCACAGGGCCATCATCTCGTCTACTTTCCGCTGCAGACTCCCCCGTCGGGGCTGATGGCAGACGGCACGGACCCGGACCACTGCCCCGGCGCGCCGTTCACGCGTCGTCTCTGGGCCGGCGGGGAGGTGCGGTTCCTCGAGGGCTGGGAGGACGGCCTGAGGCTCGACGGGCGGAGGGTCGGCTGCGTCGAGAGCGTGGACGGCGTGAGGGCCGAGAAGGAGAGGGTCTGGGTCGAGCTGTGGAGACGGTACGCCGCGGGGCCTGGGCAGGAGGTCAGGATCGAGGAGAGGAGGACGTTGGCTTTTTTGCCCGACGTCGACGGTCCTACCGCGTCGAGGCGGAGCTTAAAAGGTGTGCCGTTGTTTTTGTTTTTTTTTTGTTTTTCCTTTTGGTTTCCCTTGTCCGATTCTCATCCTGCCGCGAAGAGCACGCAGCGTTAGAGGAAGACAGTGCTGACGAGCGGCAGCACCGCACAAAGCGACGTCGTCGCTGGCGCTCACGCCGACGCAGAACCTCCTGACCAGCTTCTCGGCGCTGACGTACAACGCGCACGCGATCCATCTCGACGCGGCGTGGGCGAGGCGGGAGGGCCACCCGGCGACGCTGGTCCACGGGCCGCTCTCGCTGGCGCTGGCGCTCGCCTTCCTGAACAGCCTGGGGCAGAGGGTGAGGTGGTACGGGTACCGGAACCTGGCGCCGCTGTACTGCGGGCGGGAGATGAGCGTCTGTGTGAGGGACAGGGGCCGTGGGGAGGAGGGGAGGAGGTGGGATGTCTGGATCGAGGGGGAGGGCGGGATGAGCGTCAAGGGGAGCGCCGTCACTGTCGATGTGTAGAGTTGGTCGGTGAGCCTTGGCCATTTGGGACGGTCACGATTTTCGTCTGAACGGGCCTGGATATTTTATCTACTAATGAAAGCTCTCACATGTCCATTTCCGCAGCAGCACCTTGTACCACCCATCCCACAATACAATAACCCCCCTTCGGCATCCTTCACCTCGGTGATTGCGGCCTACCCATCAACTCCGCCACGTGCCGGGGACTGCCAACCGTGTTTTCCGCAGCCGTCTCGTGCATCTCGCTCGCCGGGACCTCCAGCACCACGGACAGGTGCTTCCGCTTCATCGCGTGGGCGTGGTGATGCGGCTGCTGCTCCCCGTCGTCGACCATGCCCCTCGCAAACTCGGCCTCGCGCCGGGCCTCGCGCCTCTTGCGGAGGACGAGCCACACCACGAAGTAGGCCGTGGTGGCCACGAACGCGATGCCGCCGACGAGCGCGCCGACGATGATGCCCACGTCTGCCGACTCCGAGGGCGCGTCGGGGGGGTAGGACGACGCGGTGCTCGCGGGTGCCGAGCTTGCGGGTTCTGCGGCACCGGGGAGCGGCGTCGACGACGACGGGCGGGGGATGCGGTGGCTCGGGACGGGGGCGTCCGATGCCACGATCAGGGTCGTCGGGACCGCCATGTTGGGCGTGGAGGCGCTCGGCTCGGCGGCGAAGGTGTAGTATACCGCCGGAGGCAAGGAGTCGTCCGGGACTCTGCTGGCGTCCGGTTTAGTTGCCGAGGCAGAGGCGGAGGCGTCGGCTCCGAGTCCGAGTTTGTGGATGAAAGAGGGCGCGTCAAGAGGCACGAGGGCGAGGGTCTCGTGGGCGGCGGCCAGGCCGAGAAGCAGCACTTGAAAGAGACGCATCGTGAAAGCGGACAGACGGTGAACGGCACGTCTTGAAGTGATGTTTTGCCAGTTTGTTCCGTCTTGGAGACGGCTCGGTCTACAGGTGGGCATTTTCGGGAAGACGATGGCCTTCGTCCTGTCATCCCTCATCCCTTGAATGCCCTCCCCCCTCAGTGTCTCACTTCCGGTGTCGAAACAACATGGGAAAACGCGTGGTGTTGCAATTCCCTCTTTCCGTTCCTTGTGTCCTTGGCCATAGCTGAGCAGGTATCCTTAATTTCGCTGTTTCTCGTGCATGTTTCGCGTGCATGTCATCTCCCCTATGTGATACGCCGCCATCAAGTCCTTTGCATTATTTCGGTGCCTCGTCTCGACATTCATCACGTCAACTCTGCCGCGTTGTGGCGACTCCCAATCGGCGCGACGAATGGTGCTTCGTGTATCTGGTTGGGCGGTGCCTCGTTCCATCGTGATGGGCGTTGCGCATACGCGCTTGGTCTCGCTTCAAACCCTTCGTTCAAGTGTGCTCCGGGTGGGAAAGCCTGCTGCTGCATCTCTCTGTCTCTCGGATCCTCTATTCCATTCCCAGTCGCTTCAGTCTCGCTTCTCAGCCGTTCCTGTCGTTTTCGACGAAGAACGAGCCACACGGTGAGGGACACGGCTATCGCGATGATGAGAACGCCGCCGACGACTCCTCCGACGATTGCTGCCGTGTTCTGGGCCCGCCCGGTCTCGCCTGCGATGGCCCTATCCGTGTGTCAGTATCCTTCGTATAATGGGGTCGAAGATGAGCCTACAGCATGCTGCCCATGGCATCATCGAATTGAGACGCAGCAGGTGGCGCATTCGTAAACCCAGCAGGCCAGGCTACTGTCGTTGGCGCGTCCCTAACCTCGACGTTCATATGTGACGGTGGACTCGAGGTCTTTGGGCTTTGACTCCTTGACTTGAGTTTCTTCAGCTGCGTCGGGGTGAAACCTCCGTTTGCCGCGTCTTCAACAACGAGTGCGGATGCCATCCGGCGACGGTCAGGAAGATCGAGGGCATGCCCAGACCCGATTCGGAGCGTCTCGTGGAAAGCGGCCAGGGCCAGGAGTAGAATCGAGATTGAACGCATACTTGCAATCTCACGAGGGTCTTTGGCGAGTCGCTCGTCACATGTATGTAACATCAAGTTATTGAAGAACACAGCGAGTCCAAGTACGAAGACCACGGCTCGGCTACCTGCTTGTTATGAGAGTCTCATGTCGTTCCTCTGTGTCTCGCCACCGTTGGCAGAGCTTGCTCGCAGCGTCATACCACCGTGCAACCTCCATCGAACTCTGCCTTGCTTCGTAGCACCCAAGCTCACCAGCGACGACTCCCAAGAAATGGCAGCCTCTCAGGGCGTCAGCCAAGGTTCTCCCGGCAGAGATGACGGGATCTGCAGCTCGATACCTATGGTTTTAGTTCCTCTAGACATGTTCTCGTGGTTTCGTCCAGTGCCACGGATCATGCGCGGGAAAGCGGACACTTTTCCACATCGATTTAATCGTTGCGGTTTTGTGATTGGATCAGGGAGAATACATCACTCCTCTAAATGGTTCCGCTTGTAAGTATGCATTCGTCTGACGTGACCTTGGCAGAGTGGCCGCGCAAGCCACACCCAACGCCCGACTATTGAAGCTGTCGCCTCGCTTCTTTCCTGATGGCCTCTTCCTCCTCCGTCAGCCAAGTCTACGAGGCAGATCACCAGCCACACACACACTCACACACATACCCCTTCTCGTGCCCCTCAACCCTGCGCAGGACTTTTTGCATCAGACCGTGGACGTACACCGATGAACTCTGGCCCTCGGAAAGGGAGTCCATGGACTCAGACGTCGGCAGTGACTCTTCAATGGCCGGCATATCGAGTTCCGGGTCGAGCTGCACGACTTCCTCCCGTCGAACACGGACTTTATTCAATTCCACATCCATCTCTGCGTCTTTTCCCCGTTCTCTCAGATAAAAAACACACCACGGTTCGAATTGGGGCTGTCATCCATACTGTTCCCTCCACCGCTAGTCTGGCCATGGCATGTTGGTTAAAGCAAGGAAGACAGCATGAATACAATACACCAAGACAGCCCCCGGCCGTCGGACCTGGTGCTCTGGACACACTCCTTTCACGTCGCGTCGAAACATATCGTTAAGGGCATGTCTTTTCAACCGGAAATGGAGCCCGAAACGTGGCAGAGGGCGGACGTGTATCTGCACAAGAACGCCAGCTTTGCTACAAGGAGCGAGTCCTTTACATTCAATCAGTCCATGGCCGCCAACGCATCAATATAGTAGCGCCACCGTAGACAAAGCGCTCGCACGAAGTTCAGTCCAGTCGAAGTTCCCTTGAAGCACCGATCGATAGTCGTGTTCCTGCATCCCATCAGGGTCCAGAAGGGTCGACATAACACATGTGTCGGGTGGCGAAGGGTAAACTAGGGAGAGTATGTGGTATTCAAATATACCCTCATGCGTTGGTAGTCGTAGTGATGAGGCCTGACAAGTTACTCGTAGGGGGGCCGACGGGGGAGTCTAACAGCCCCGAAGGTGTTCGGCCCGAGCGACCGGGCATCGATACCCGCTTCTCGGGGCCAAAGTGGGGGGCGGTTTATCGGGACGGACGACGCCCCACCCCGACGCTGACCGGCCATTTGCGCGACTGGTCCATCAACTTGGCCAGACACAAAAGAGGTGACTTTCTCTGGGTGAAACTATGATTTCTTGTGCAACTCTTGGGCAACCAACGTGTCATTGCGAAGCGAAGACGCTTCGCATTGAACATGATCAAACACTAAACAATCAACAAAAACTACATCGCTCTGGCTCCTTCCAACGCCGTCAAATGCCACACCCACACTAGATAGATGCTCCGTGAGACTTCAAGTATGACCCTCCCATCCTGGAATTCCCCAGTTTCCATCGAATCAATGACCTGCCGGCATCTCATGAACCGCTGGAGCCGGGCGCCGCTCTTCCTTGGCGGGAAGCTCATGGGTGTAGTGCGGTACTGGGGTGGCGCTCCTCCGAGGCTGCCGATATGCGTCCGAGTTCAAGTAGTCGTGGTTCTGGTACTGCTGCCGATCCTGCTGGTAGTATGGAAAGTGCTGCTGGCTGGCGGGAGGCACCGCCACGTGAGACGGGGCTCCCCCGGGGGGTTCCACCGGGCTCCTCGACACGCTCGACTTCCTCTGCTCCTGGGTGTTCCTCCTCCTGCGCACGACGAGCCAGACAAGCGCCAGTATCGTGGCGCAGAACAGGGCGATACCCCCGACTACGCCGCCTACTATGGGGCCTATCGGCGATGCCGGATGGGGCTCGGCGGTTTGCGTCTGGCCCGCCTCGGAGGTTTCTGTGGCGTCGCCGGGTGAAGACACGGAGCTTGTTGTCGCAATCGTGTCCCCCGACGTGGACGCAGCGGTCGCCGCGATGGTCCCCTCGGGCTGCATCCAGGTGATGCCGGTGCCGAGACTCGGAAAGAGGACGTGGGAGCAGGCGTACATTGTCAGTGAGGTCTCGACGTTGACGACCTTTTGGAAGCGCATGCAATACGGCTTGTTGTTTACATCCGAGGCGGTGCTGCAAATTCCGCGGTCAACAGGCGCAATCCAAAAACGTCTGGAGAAACAAACGGAAAGGGGGTGCGTACCAACAGAGCGTTTCGGGACCGACGGAACCACGACACTCGCCTGCCTCTCCGTCGTAGCACGCGGTGATCGGGTCGTCTTCGCAGCCGAAGAAGGCTGCGGAAGTATGGCACGTCTGGCTGGCGCCACATTGGAAGTGGTACGGCGTGGCTGCTGTTCGGACATGAGGACGCGAAGGGATAAATGAGGACGCGAAGGGATAAATGAGGGCGGCGCTCTGCGGAGTACATACTTGCGCTCGACGAGTAATAAGATCCGCACCCGTTGCCTATGTTTTCTCGCCGGGGAAGCCCGACCTTTCTCAGCAGTAGATCCGGTGCCTGTGTCGGAACTGGAGACGTGCCAGTGCTGTCGAATAGAAACCCAGCAGAAGACGTGCTGCCCGCGGGCGCAAACGTCACAGCTGCCGATGGCCAACTGCTCACAGATGCGGTCGATATCGACGAAGAGCTCATGGTGGCTGGTAGAAGAACTATGGAACGAAGAGAAGAAAGTGGAAGAGGACACGTGAAAGGTCAGACTATATGAGTGTGTAGCTGGAGGCTCGGCCTCATGGATCGTGTCCAGTCACATCCAGAACCGGATGCGTCCACTTGTTGAAAGGTCTCATCATCGTCCGCCTCAACTTTCTTTCAAGGCTTCCGCCCCTCTCGTTGTTGTTGATCAGCCGCGATGTCCCTGGGCACCTGCGCTCAGAAAAGACGCCCGTGGCACAGCCGAAACCTCAATGGGAGTCCCTTGCTGGCTCATCATGACAATCTCACAGGCTTCGTCACACTTGACCGCAGGTTTGCCCCCTTTCCCATCGACCACCCCAGAGACAAAGACGGAAGCGGTTGCACGAGGCGTTGTTGACTGTGCGAATTGTTTGCCTCCCCAAAACAACCGTCTTGGGGCGCAGAGATTGCCCAGACTCGATTTGAGAAAACTCGACGGTCGAATGTGTGTAGTTTGCCACGTTGACCGGTCGGGGTTTACGGACGCCATCAGCCTGAGTATCTTCGAAAGCAGAAGCACGAGACTTTGTGGATTCATGTTTTGGAAAGAAGAGAAGCAAAACTGGAAGATGGGATTCATGGTTTCGGGGTTAACTTGGAAAGAATTAACATGCCAATTACCTCGTAGTCACAAACCAAGCACAACGAACGCGATGTGACGATCCCGGCCAACCCCCAAACTCCTATCAAGCCATGTCCGCCCCAACTCCGCCCCAACATCCCAACCAAGAGTCTTTCAGTCCAGCTCAGCTGGCTTGTTCGGGCTCCCAACGCTGTACCCGACGGGCGACTTGCAAACCATGCCATAATCCGTCTCCGACCTGTAATGCGCCGGCGAGATGGGCGAATCGCCCCGCGCCTTGCTCTGGTCCTCGAAACCCCCGTCGTTCGGCTCCTGCTGGGCGTCGGGGTGGCCGCCGTAGAAGCCGTGAATCGCCGACGACCAGTGCTGGCGGATCGACTCCCCGTGCCGCCTCACCATGAGCCACACGACGATGCACCCCGCGACGGCCAGGATGGCCATCCCGCCGAGGACCCCGCCCACAATCGACCCGACCTGCGCCGGATGATCGTTGGGGCTGCTCGGTTCCGGCACCGGCGAGGTTGTGGGCACCATGACCAGCGGGGGCGAGGATGTCGGCGCCGCCGGTGCGCTGGACACTGATTCGGCCATCGGGGACGACGACACCTCAGTCTCGGTCGCCGTTTCGGGCGCGGGCTGGTAGACGAGGTGTTCCGCGGTGTACATGGTCAGCGTCGGGCTGAAGTTGACGCCGGCCTCGCGGCATGTGAGGAGCGTCTTCATGACGTCGCCCTCGACCCTCACAAAAGTCTGGCATTCTGGCCTCATGCCGGAAACCGATGTACGGCTGGGGCGGGGGAGGGTCAGCCGTGATATGCAATCGTTCCAACTCGTAGCTTCGCTCTTCACCCGACGTACCAGCAAATAGTGCCCGTTCCAATCTTCTTCCCCGGCGCGCACTCTTGAGCGGTGCCGGCCAGACACGTCGTGGCCGGGACGTAGTCGCAGCCGATATACCTGCCCGTCCCCTGACACTCGGACGCCACGTCGGGGCAGAGGCGGCTATTCAGTCCTGGCAGAAACACACGTCAGCCGTCGACCCGCCTCCAATCTCGTCGAGTATCCAACGGGAGACGTACTGATGTCGTCCGGATTCGTGTAGAAGCCGCACGTGTTGGAACCCATGGATTTGTTCTCAAGCATCGAAATCTGCCGTCTGAGCTGTGGCGCCGCTGTCGGCGCCGGCGAGATGCCGCCGTCGTCGAGGTCGAAGCGCTGTGCCGCGAGCGTCTGCCGCGGAAACTTGTTCCTGGACCTGATTCTTTTCTTCTCCATACTGTCTGTCTGGCCGTTGGAGATGCTCGAAGACCTACGAGAGCGTAAATATGAGAAACCGCTGCTGCGAGGGTGGTACTCTCGCTCCCCGTCTTCAGTTCACTACGCGCGACCTCGCAGCGGCACTGTCTTCGAATGATATAGCAAACGACAAAATGGCCAGCAAGTGAGGTGAAACGAGCGGTGAGAATCTGGGCCAGGTCCATATTTGAACAGAAGCACGTCCATCGTCTCTTTCAAATCTTGTTGCCTCTCCACCCCGGCCAGGCAAACAAGAGAACCCAATGCCCCAGGGAACAGTGATTGCGGCCTCACCCCCCACCGAGCTCGCTTTGTACACAAGAGCCCGTCGAGGTACACAGGCTTTCTCAGTTGTTTCGACTCTTGGACTCTTGGCAAAAACCAGCGCCCAGGAGAAGACCAGATCGATCAAACATCGTATTCTCCGAGTTTGGCTGTCCGCGGTGGTTGACGTGCAGGAGGGCTGGGCTTCCCTTGCCTTCGAGAATAAGCTCAGCCGCACTTCTGGTTTGCTGGTTGTGGCCCTCCCTTGCATGTCAAAGTGGCAAACCTGCTTGTTGTGGTACAGTGATGGCGACAGAGGCATTTGAACCATGACCTCGACGTTCGTGGTGTCGGACGTTCGTGGTGTCGTTTCTCAAAACGTAGTTCGCGATGAGTGAAGCTGTCGTGAGTCTCTCTAACGCGATCTGCCGTCGATTTACGAGTCCGTAACAAGTGAGTAATATGACAATATCTACCATGTATTATGTATTACTGCATTATAATGTCCATCCCCAATGTCGTAACGTCCTCACGGACTCAAGTCAGACCTCTGCCTCACGCTGTGGAAATCGTCGTTGCCAAAGTGTCGGATGACAGGCGACTCGGGCATCAAGAACTCCTCCTCCCGCCTCCTGCCCCGATGTCCTCCCGCGTCCAGTTCGCACCCGGCGTGCTCCACGGGCTGGTCGCCCGGCAACTCCGCCGGTCCTGACACCGCCGGCGGCTTTCTCGTCCTGACCCACACGACGAAGCAGACGACGAAACCGAGGATGACGAGACCGCCGATGACGCCGCCCACTATCACGGGCGTCTGCGCTTGAGCGGACGGCACATTGGACGTCGCCGCCGGGGTTGCGGTCGATGTGGGCGTCGATGTGGGCGTCGATAAGGGCCCCGTCGTGCTGGTCATGCCAGACGTCGAGGCGTCGGAGACCGTCATGGACGACAGGTTGTTCGCCGTGAGCCCGGTGGTCTGGCCAGAGCTCCTCGTCTGGGGAAGGAGATACCCCGTCTCCTGGTAGAGAAAGACGTTCGTCTCGTGGCCCAGGGAAGTCGGCTCGCAGGCGTACATTTTGAGCGCGATGGGGTTGTTACTCCTGGGCCCGATGTAGGTGCGGCACACGGGAATGGCGCCATCCTTCTCCTGGCTAACGAACAGTCAGCTCAATGGGGTTTGAGATTCAGAGTTGAATCCTTAGAAGTGCAAGTCGCCCGTACCAACATAGAGGATGTGCCGTTTCTGAGGGGTTTGCCACTGACGGACACGGATCGAAGATCTTCTTGACGACACATTCCGTGTAAACTGTTGTGTGGCACGCGAGAAGCCCCGGGAAGTTGGGCGAGGCGATGCCGCAGGTCGTGCCAAATTCGCAAGAACGCGTCTTGATATCTGCGCGTCCCTGTGATTAGTATTTACATCTCAAAGGAATCCGGAACGTCACCCTCTCATGGGAGAAACTGACCTGGATCTCCGGATAATGTGTAATATCCGCAGATGCTTCTAGGCAGCGGCCCGACACCCAGGGACCGGTCTGTTGATGGAGCGGCCGTGGTGAGTGAGAAGGAGACCGTAGGGGAGGTGCTGGGGACGCTTGAGGTCGAACTCGGGATTGAACTCGAGGCTGCGCTTGAGGTCGGGCTCGGTGGTAGGCTCGGTGATGGTGATGGTGATGAGGACGGCGACGATGACGGTGGCTGTATCGATGTTGATGACGATGGTGCCTTGCTCGATGACGGCTCGTCATCCTGTGGTGAGCTGGTCCACGACGAAGAGAGAGACGTCTGCGTTGACGGAGGATCATCCGTCGTCGTCATCCGAACGCACGGCAAGACACCGGCAACAATCAGTACTGCGGCGAGGATTCGCATGTTGAGGATACTTCGGACAACCGATGTGTCATGGGAACTCGTTCATTTACCGCAAAAGTCCCGAGAGAATGGACGGAAGCATAGGAGTTAGTTGGCAAAGGGCTGAAGAAAAGAAGCGGAAGGAGTTTTAATATCAGAGATCCAAATCCTGTTCTGTGTCATTTCTTTGGGCAACACCAAAATCAGAATGGTTCATGGTTGGGACCTGTTTGTTAGCGCGAAGCCCAAGCTTCGCAAATCTTTCGCTTAGACACCAGGACAAACATTCGACGATGGCCTCTGGTTTGGCGTTGCTCGTGGATTGCCTCCCTTGCGTCTCGACCTGAGAGGTTGTGTACCCCAAGCGTCGACGATGTCGGACGAGCGAATCTCCCGCGCAGCTCGAAGGATAATGACGCACGGTCGAGGATGAACATCCTGTAATATCATGCCATGACGCCGTTCCATTCTCTAGCAGATTTGGTCCTGGCTCGTACAGCTTGGGAGGGCCTCATTCATCTTACCTGCCGGTCTAGTTCGGGTTCATGACCGCCATCTCTCTGTTCTTTTGTGATTGTTTGTCCAGTTCGTGGGCCATCATTACAGTAGACCCTTTCCCCTGTTTGCTTTGGATGTTTCCGTGTCCAGTGGCAACGAGGAAACGAGCTTCGGGTCCAGTCGCTCTACACGCCGTCGCCTTACACGCCGTTGCCCTGGAGCCCACTGGTCATGTTGAGCGAAGAGCTGACGTTGTTAACCTTGTTCTCGTCTTCCCCAATCTGCCTTGGATTTCGCAAGTGCGCCGAAGAGGCAGTGGTCTTCGGAACGCGGTCAGCTGTGTGAAGTGAACGGGCTGATTGCAGGAGAGAAATCTCTGGCGAAAGAGATGGTTGGCTCCACACGCCAAGAAGAACTCCCAGATCTGGACAAGGGTCATTAGTAACAGATCGAATAGGTTCAAGTAAGTATGTGTCGGAAGAAGACACCATCATCGTTGATAGGTTGTAGATCAGTCTTTGGCTCACCAGCTTGTTGGCCACATAGCCCCAGTCTCCAGAACGTCTTGCCTTCCTCCAAGTGGTGGCTCTCGGCCGACTACGTCGTCTGATGGGCCATTGCAGTAGGAGTATCGGTCTTGTATAAGGCAATCAGAGAAAACGAATCTGACATAAGTAGGACTCTGGGTTTGCGACGCATGACACCAGAA
This sequence comes from Colletotrichum spinosum, assembly GCA_004366825.1. Taxonomy (NCBI): domain Eukaryota; kingdom Fungi; phylum Ascomycota; class Sordariomycetes; order Glomerellales; family Glomerellaceae; genus Colletotrichum; species Colletotrichum spinosum. Next base: position 40,521 of record QAPG01000138.1, on the reverse strand, counting down.
GGGAAAAAAGGACTGGAAAGTGCCGTCCAGTGTCACGAACATCAGCAGAAGCGGAAAGTACGAATGGTGGAAAGACGTTGCGTCGGAAGGTGGCGGACAGTTGGCTGGTGGTAGCACCGCCTCGTCACTAACATCACCAGCCACAGCGTCGTCGGGAACCACGACGACGTGTCGGCAGCTTTCGTGCCAGCAGAGCGTGCACAAGAGAATCATCAGTCAGAAGAAACTGCTTCCGAAATCGTGCTGCGTTGCCATTCCATTACGCCAGGATCATAAACCCAAACATGTGCTGTCTATCCATCATGCATCACGAGGTCGAGGTTCTTCGCGCTAAACATCGCACCTCGACTCAACCCTGGAGATACAGCCTGCCCTCCCACGGCCTCAGCACCCTCTTCCCCCCCTCTTGAGCGACCCTCTCCTTGACGTCGTCGTAGTTGCCCACCCGGATCCTCAACCCCTCGCCGGGAACGTCGACCGCCTGCTCCTCGCTCGTGAAGTTCAACGCAATCATGGCGGCCCTTCCGCCGCGCGACTTTTTGAAGACAAACGTCTTCTCGTTGTCCTCGTCAAACAGCTCAAACGCGCCGTGCGTGAGCAGCTCGCCCTCCTCCTTGCGCAGCCTCAGCATGGCCCGCCAAAAGTTGAGCACCGACTTGGGCTCCCTCTCCTGCCTGGCGACGTTGATCTCCGGGTACAGCTCGTGCACCCGCATCCACGCGCCCGTCTTGCAGTCGGTGAAGCCCGCGTACGGCGAGTCGTCCCACTGCATCGGCACGCGCGCGTTGTCCCGGCCCAGCTTGTTGATGCTGTCCATGACGTACTCGAGGAACTCGCTGCCCTCGCCGTGCTCGCGCCGGAAGTCGCTGTAAAAGTTGCGGCACTCAATGTCCTTGTAGTCCTCGATCGGCCACGACCGCGGCACGTTGACCATGCCGATCTCCTGGCCCTGGTACACGAAGAGCGTGCCCGTCATGGCGCAGTTCATGAGCGAGAGCATCTTGGCCGACGGCTCGCGCCACGGCGGGGCGTCGCTCCCGTAGCGCGACACGGAGCGGCCCTGGTCGTGGTTCTCGAGGAAGGCCGTCGTCCAGCCGTCGGTGCCCTCGACGAACTGCTGCCACTTGGCGACGACGCGCTTCAGCTCGGGCAGCGTCCAGTCGACGGCGGTGTACTTGCAGATCTTGCCCTGGCCGAGGTCGACAATGTCGAACTGGAAGACCATGTCGAGCTGGCGGTCGCCGGCGCCGACGTAGCGCAGGACGTGCTGCGGGTCGGGCGTGTGCGGGAGCTCGCCGACGGTGACGGTGTCGTAGTGGCTGAGCACCTTTTGGTTCATCTCGCGGAGGAACTCGTGTATCCTGGGGCCGTTGCAGAAGATGTTGTAGGCCGGCTGCTCGTAGGCGCTCTCGTCGACGACGGGGGCGTCTCTCCACTCGACGCCCTTGCTGTACATGTTGACCGTGTCGACGCGGAAGCCGTCGACGCCCTTGTCGAGCCAGAAGCGCATGGCGCTCTCGTAGATTGCCTCGCGCGTCTCGGGGTTCTCCCAGTTTAGGTCCGGCTGCTCCACGGCGAAGAGGTGCAGGTAGTACTCGCCCGTCGCCTCGTCCCACTCCCAGGTGCTGCCGCTGAAGAAGCTCCTCCAGTTCGTGGGGGGCAGGCGGGTGCCGTCCTCGGCGTAACGCGGCGGCTTCCAGATGTACCAGTCCCTCTTGGGGTTCGTCTTGGAGGACCTCGACTCCTTGAACCAGGCGTGCTGGTCGGACGTGTGGTTGACGACGAGGTCCAGGATGAGCTTCATGCCGCGCTTGTGGCACTCGTCGATGAGAACCTCCATGTCTTGGACGGTGCCGTACGGGCGGTGGACGTCTTGGTAGTCTGAGATGTCGTATCCCATGTCGACCTGGGGACTGGCGTACATGGGCGACACCCAGACGACGTCGACACCGAGGTCCTTGAGGTAGTCGACCTTGCTGATGATTCCGGGAATATCGCCGAGGCCGTCACCGTTTGCGTCCTTGAAACTGGCTGGGTAAATCTGGTATATGACGGCGTCCTTCCACCAGGCCCTGTCGCCCTTTTCGACGGTGACGGAGCCCATGCCGAAGACGACGTGAGAGAAGAAGTGGCGCGAGGTTTTGAGATGACGGCCGGCTGTGATGTGGAAGCAAGTAGGCGTCGAGCTCGCTCAACACCGAATAGTGAGAAATAGTAGAAAGAAAACGAGACTGCAACCCAATAGGTATGTAGGCGGTGGGTGAAGTCCGGGAGCTATGTCACGGAGCTTCGTTTGTCTTAAATAAATTTAACAGCTGTGCAGTCAAGCTAACCCCAGAGCTCCATAACCCCCATGTCTCTCCAGCAATACTTTAGTAGAGCCACCAAACCCGGAGCGGAAGCGGGATACGAAACGTCGGGTGTGGACCACGCTGCGGGATGATCGTCCGTTCGATTGCAGGCCGGTGCATGCAAGCGCCGGATGCGGTAATCCTGGGCTGGAAATACCGTCAGTCTCTCCCGCTTGAATGCGAGTGCTGCTGTGGATGTAGTAGAGTCGCGTGGTGTGCTGACGAGAGATCAGTCAGACAGATGGCAGTCTAGATTAAAACACAAGTCAGGAACGTCCAGGGCCCGCGGCCAACAATCGCGCGAACAAAGCCCGTCAGCCAATGATAGGATCCGTCCCAAGGCGAATTCTCGCTGGAAAGCGTGGGGGAATATGTATCGAGCCCACCCCCCCCATCCAACCACACGGCGGCCCAAGGTCGCGGATGAAGCTCATGTTCAGCATACTCCGTACGTACTGTGGTGCCGTATGCAGATACATGGGCGGGCTTTCTCTCGCTGAATTGCTCATTTGCTGCGCTTCCAAAACACATGAGACGATCACCTCCAGAGACAAGCCGCGAACCTTGGACCGAGAATAAGTGCTTAATGTTGCCACTTTGAGCTGTATGTGACAACATGGTAGGCTACTGCAGTGGCTGTAATCGTAGCGCCCACAAACCACGTCCACGACATCGTGTGTGTGTGTGTGCAGACAACCTCAACTTTGGGCTGCATATCCGTACGTACAGGCGAGAAAGCGAGCATAGGTACGCATCGATCCACTCTTCGCACCACGTACTTTTAGCACACATGCCACGCCCCGGGATGCTGTCACGGCCACCGCGTCGACGTCGTGAAGCTATAGTACTTCGTTAATTACTCCGTAGGTGCCGTCTGCTGATGCGGAGTTTCTCCGACGACATGCACCTCGTCATAGACTCACCTACACGACTCCCCGACTTGACTCGACGCAATTCAGCGAGCAAACCCAATTACCCGATTGGTAAAAACCCGTCCCGTCCATGTACCGCTTAGGTTGCCGCGCTTCTCATCCGACCTTGCGACGGTCGACGTCTCGTCTCCGGCCCGCCGGTGCAAGGTATCTACTTGCTCGCGCCGGCAGAAACTGGGTTGTGCGAACTGCACACTTCTGCGCTGCCAAAGCTTCTCGCCAGATTCTCCTACTTGTAGACTTGGCCCGAGAAACGAACGTTATCGTAGGCTCTCAAACCCTGCTGCGTGTGTGCGGTTATAACTACACAGTATGCCGGCAATACTGCTGCAAGCGTGGTGACTGGTGAGTTATCCATCAGCTCCGTCTTTCTCGGTCGAATTCCCGGCTGAACCATATCGTACTTCGTGCCCCAGACCCAGACCCAGACCCAGACCCAGACCCAGACCCAGGCCCAGGACGCTTCCCAAGCTCTTGGAGCGCGCGGGGTTAATTTCTGGAAATTGCGCCCTTCCTCTCTTTGCTTGCGGGGTAAGGGCGCCCTCCAGCTACTTATGGTAATCTTGTCGAATATACCGAGTACCCGATCATGAACATCTCCATCGAGCTCCGAGTCAAACAGTTAGCTTTGTGTGGTGCGGCAGCAGCACAAATCACCGTCCTCCGTCTGCTAGGCTTCTCTTCGAAATCTCGAAGCATTCTTCGAAGCATTCTGGTCACCCTGGGCCCCGTTACCTGTAGGCTGATGACAAGTCCGGGTCATTACGTGCCATTTTGTGCCATGTCTATCCTATCGTACCTAAACTACAGACGTCGAAAGAGATGCAGACGCAGACGCTTTTTGTGTGATACCCGCCACTCAACGAAAAATTGGCGATCCAACCTGCTCGCCTCCGGTACTCCGAGGTCCAGTGTCGAGACCCGCGCGGGGCCTCTAGTCTTCATCGTCATCTGCCATGCTGGTATCTGCTGCCGGCCGAGCTTGGTCACCGTCCTCGTCATCCGAGTGCCCGCCCGCGCCATTCTTGCTGGGACCCTCGTCGTCCTCGTCTTCCTCGTCGCTCTCAATGACTCTGCCCCGTCGGGATCGTGAGCTCTGCTGTCGCCGACTGACACCGCCATCCTCATCGTCATCGTCGTCCTCTTTGCCGTCCACCTCCATCCGGTCTTCGTCGTCCCCGCCCTTGTCTTCAATCTCCGACAGAGGAGAGCTGGCCTTCTCCATGGCCCGCTCGGCCCGCTCGAGAGCGTCTTCGTCGCCGTCGTCGTCGCTGCTGTCCACCACAATCTCCGCAGACTTGTACTTGGAGTTGGCCGTAGTTTCCTTCTTCGTGAGGCGGCGCTTCTTCTTCGTAGGCCGTTCTTCGCCAGATTCTTCACCGTCGGTATCCGCCTTCTTCTTGCGTGATCCCTTCTTCGGCCGGCCCTCACCGTCGCCTCTGGCTGACACCTTCTTCTTGCGTTTGACCTTCTCGCCCGTCTCCTCGTCCGTCGTCATCTCCGCCGCTTGCCGCTCTTTCTCTTCTTGTGCGCGCCGCTCAGCCATCTCTCTGTCCTTCGCCGCGATCGCCTCGCGCTCCCTGCGGATGATGTCTTGCCTCTCGCGTTCCTTCTCCAGCGCCTTTTGACGCTCCTCTTCGCGTCTGCGCAGCTCCGCCTGGCGCTGTTCGAGGGCCGCCTGAAGCTTCTCCTTGTTCTTTTCCTCGTACTCTTTTTGACTCGTCATGGCTCTTTCGAGCTGCTTGCGTTGCGTGTTGCGAGCCATGTTGGCACGTTGCTCAACGTCATGCTTGGGGTACGGAGTCTGCGGGTGGCCTGCAATCTCGTCGAGCGCGGAAATCGCAGACTCGAGGCCGGCAGCCGCGTCCTGGAGTTGTGCGAGAGTGCGCTGGTTTTCGTTCAGTGCGTAGACTGTTGTTGCCATCTGGATCTGAACGAATGCGACATTGAACTTGTAGTGCACCTGTTCGGGAGCTGCCTCGAGAGCCTGGGGAAATCGTTAGTCGGATGCTTTGTCTACAGCTGCTGCAGTTGACACAGGGTGCATACCTTCTTGGCGAACTCGAGCGAGTGTCGGTAGGCTTCCAAGTCTCGCTCGGAGCGGCCCTTGTTGAGCCACGTGCGACCCAAGCAGGCAAGGATGACCGGATCATTGGCCTTGCCGTCTTTTGACAGCGCGATTTCGTAGTTCTCGATGGCCTTGCTCCATTGCCTCAGCTCGGCGTAGATGTGCCCGAGATTGACAAAGACGTGGGAGTCCCTGATCGTGTCCTTGATCTTGACGAAAATACCAAGCGCAGTCTTGTAGTCCTTCTTGTCCTCCACCAAGGCGATGGCAATGCCCTGGGCAGCGTAGGCGTTCTTGGGATCCAAAGAGAGGGCCTTTTCGAAAAACTCAACTGCCTTGCTGTACGTATTACTCCGCTTGGACTTGTCGCTGTCCGATTCGCGCCTCATCTCACGAGCTTGGTGCAGGTAGAGGTTGCCCATGCCGACCAGGGCATACCGGTCGTGCTTGTCGTAGTTCTGCAGCGTGTGCTTGTAGTGACGGAACTCGTGATCCTCGGCAATGTTGCTTGGCCGCTTTCGCGAATGCACCTTGCCCATGTACCAACCATAGAGGGCCCGCACTTCGAGATCCTGCGGGTTTTCCTGGTACAGCTTCGCCACGGAATCCGGTCCCTCCTTGTTGGGGCTCTTCCTGAGCTTGATGTAAGCCAGTCTCGTACGGGCGTCGGTGTAGTCATCGTGGCGCTTGAGCAAGCCTTCATAGACCTCAACGGCCTCGTCAAGAAGACCGCGAGACTCGTAGCTCCGGCCCAGGTTGAAGCTGATGGTGGTCACAAGGGCGTCAGTGTCGACTTCGGAGTCCTTCTCGCCAATCTTCACGCAAGCACCCAGGGCGGCCTCGAACATCTCACTGGCCAGCTCTTGCTTCTCCGCCTGGGAGTAGAAGCAGCCGATGTTGTTGAGAAGCTGTGGCGGGAGGAACTTGCGCAGAGCAGCGCGCTTTTCGGCTTCGTCTTCGAGGTCCGCCGGGTGTTCTTCGTCAGGAATCTGGTCGAGTTCCAGCTGCTCCACCTGGAGAAGACACTGTTGGGCCTTTTCGGGCATGTCGATCTCGTACAAGCGAGCGAGGTTGAGAAGAACAGCCGCGTCCGGTAAGAGATTCTTTTTGGGGTCCCTCCAGGCACCGCGTACTCCCTCCAGCAGGCCAATCGCCTTCTTCATCTCGGCAGTCTTGTCCTCCTTGCCGTCCGAGTCCTGGTTGGCAAACACCTCCTCCGCGTACAGAGTTCCGAGTAAGATCATGGCCTCGTGGTTCTTGGACAGCTGAATGATCTTCTCTAACCGCAGCTTCGCTTCGCCCAAATCGCCCCTGAGCACCGCGAGCTGAGCCGCTCCAAACTTGGCTGGCAGGTAGCCGCGCTCCGAGCCACCACGTGCGTCATCAGCTCTGCGGTAGAAATCGCCTGCGCGGTCGGGCTCGTCGGAGTAGTGCTCCTTTCGGGCCAGGAGGTACCAGCCGTCACTGGCAATCGCATTGACATCGGTGTATTGAATCGCCTTGTGCGCAAGGGTGTCAACTGTGGCGAGCTGTCTGCGGGATAGGAAGTAGCTTGCGAATGTTGAGCACGTAAGCGGCATGTTCTTGTCGAGCTTGAATGACTTTTGCGTGTATTCCGTCATGGCTTTCTTGTACAATCGCAGGAACTCGGGGCTGTTCGTAGGCATGTGGCCGCTCGCGTCGAGGTAGTAAAGACCGACGAGGACGTTGGCGACCTTGTGCTCCGGGTTGATGTCAAGGCACCTCTCCCAGGCCTGCTTCGCGTCGTCCTTGAAGCCCAGCTGCCAGAAGCAGCAGCCAATGCCGATCCTGGGGTCAGGATCCACGAAGTCGGGCATCTTCTGGAGTACCTCTTGGTAGCATGCGAGCGACTCGGGGTACTTTCCAAGCGAGAAGAACGTCCTCGCCTTGCCCATTACCGCCAGCATATTCTTGCCTCCTGATACCCGGATTGCGTCCTCGAAGGCCTTGAGGGCTGATCGGAGGAGGTCGGCCTTCTCGTTGTCGACTTGGCCGGGACCTGTCGCCTTGGGTGTTTGTAGCGAGGCTCGGAGCAACTGCAGGACCCCGCGAGCCAAGAAAAGTGGCGGGTAGGCCGGGTTGATACGCGACGCATCGTTGAGGGTAGTCGTGGCCTGTTGAAGATAAAACTCCTTCGTCTTGGCCTCGGAGGCCAGCTCGCCATCAGGCGGCAAACGCGGTGCTTCGCGACTCTTCCATAGATACATCCAGCAGAGGCATCCAATCATACTAAGCTTCTCTCTGGGGTTGTTGTCGCGCATCGCGTTTCCACCACGTACCAGCATTTCGATGGCATGGTCAATCTTCTTCTGCTTCGCGTAGGCCAGTGACACCGTCATCCAGTACGTGCGAGCGGCGCGCTCATTCTCGAAGAGGGTGCAAAGCTCGGTTGGGTCGTCGAACAGCTCGAGCAGATCGATCTCGACGGCTTCGTCATCAGCCTCACCCTGGACTGGCACGTCGATGGCGGCTGGGATGTCTGAGAATCGTTTGCTGACTGGAACAGCCGATGCGCCGTTGGCGCCATTTGTGGCGCCGTTTCGGAGGGCTGACATTTTGACGGGTGAGAGGCTATGACATGCCTCAGTTTTGTTGCGATGATGGTAGAGTAAAGTCGGTTCGAGATTTGGGAATGAGGCTGAGGGAAGGCACGATTTGGTACTCTGTAGCGAACTGCAGGTCGCGTTGGCCTTGCACAACCTTCCAGATTCATGTGGGTCCGTACCTTCCAAGTAGAAAGTGAGGTGGGTCTCCCTGGAGCTTATGATCAGGGCTGTCCGTGTGTTGTGATTGGTTCAAGTACAAGTAGGTAGTAAGTACCTTCTAGTTGGCAGCTGAGTGCAGATGGACTCGAGTATCCAGGACTTCTAGGCTCACTTACACTCTTGCGAGGCAGGTCTCTATATGCTCACTCACCCTTGGTAGTGAGGAAGGCAAGTTGAAGATGAGGGAAACACCCCAGTGATGATTGGATTGTGCGAAGAAGCTCTAGAGACAAAAACTGGGTAAAAAACTGCTGATTGATGAATGTAAAGATATACTAGTATCAGCAGCCTCTCTTCCAAACCAGGAACGAGGAAGGAGCACTGCAGTTGTGAGTGCCTGCCTCATACCAACCTACCTGACTGCTTAATCATATAATTGGTCTATCGTATTCTGTTTTCTATCCTCCTTCATTCAGGCTCTCTCATCCCAAAACTGAGGCTGGGAAAGGTACCGTCACATGGAGGAGCCTCACCAGTTTGACAGGTTTCTCTGATCGAATCATTGCACCACCAGGCCTGATGATGATGTAGAGAGACATCATGCCGGCTATACCAAAGTTTGACCTCATGTCCTCTGGATCAAGATATGGAGATCAATTGATTCGCAGACAAGAAGAACCGACTGCGCCCTTGCCCCCAATCTCGCCAGGCTCAGGATCACGCTGTTCCGGATGGGGATGCCTTACCGAAGGCCAACAGGCTGGTATTCTCGTTTGCATCTCTGTGGTATTCGCCGTTCTAGCCTTCGCGCTTTGGTTCTTCCTGCGTTCCAAGAAGAAGAAAGAGCAATGGGTTGATGGAGACTTGGTCTTGGTTCGTCGCCCTCGGAAACAGCCCAGCCGAAGCAATTCGGTGGCCACTCAGCCATCAATTCCTTTCAGACCTTACGGCTTTCCTGCCGTCCAAGAGCCTTCTCAGTTCGCTCTACCGAGGATTCTGAATATTCCACCTCCTCCGCCTCGGCCAGTTCCAGTACTGCTTCCAGCACCTTTTCCCGCTCCATACCCAATGCCGTACCCGGCGCCATTGCCTCCGCCTCAGCCCATATATCCCATCGCCTACCAAACATACCCGTACGAATACCCTGCTCGACACGCTCCGCAGAGACATGGAAGCAGTACTGCGCCGGAATTTCCTACCAGTCCCCGTGACCGAGGACCATCGTGGCAGCCGCCTCGCCAGTCAAGGCACGCCCCCCGTCATCCACAGCACGGGAACCCCGCTTGGCCATACCCGAATCCCTACCAACAGCCTCCTTCGCAGTCACCCAGAAGGAAGCCATCGCTTGGCCGCAGAGTCCTACGTATCTTCAATACTCCAGTAGGAAGAGCTTCGACAATTGCGAGCTCTGACTCTGGGTCCCTCCGTGCCCCCTCATTCCACGACAGCTATCCTTCTAGGTTTTCGGTGACTTCTATCAGCACTCCTCCCTCTCTAGAGACTGAAAATTTCAGGCAATTCGAAGCGAGCAATCTCGTTTCACCTGCCCTGGCAACCGTCCACAGCGATGATTACATGCTTTCGACAGACCGCCCCGACGACCAAACTCAACCGTGCGATTCAGAGCCGGCCAACGTCCGCTTAGAGATACGGCAGAGCCAGCCCGAAGCCAAGGAGAAAGCTAAGCGAGAAGAGCTGCAGGAAAACAGAGGAGCCGTCAGAGGCCATCGCCATGGCAAGAGTGTCGAGGCCGAGGGGAAAGCCAAACAAAAGTCCCATGACAAGAAGCCACTTCGCAGGTACGAGAAGACGGTCTAGGGGACACGAACAACTTTGCTGACAGCTTCAGCGTACTCAAAAAGCCGACAGGCGATGGTAGTCCAGTCAATGTCAGGATCTCTCAAGCCGCCAGCCTTGTGCCTGAGATCTCAAGGTGATACTTCACCACGGAGAAGTGGCCGCACATGCTGACAGCTCTACAGAGACGAGAGTCCGAATGTCAAGGCCCGGGCTACATCATCAATGGATGCTCATAGAAGCCCACGCAGTGAGCCTCGGTAGGCAAACATGACGGGGACGACGGGCGTGACCAAACTGACACGTTGATCAGCAGCGAGACTCATCACGGCAACATGAGACTGCAGAAGCCTCAAGTCGACGGAGCACGTGCGTCGAGATCTAGCAAGCCAGAGCCTTTCGAGTCCAGTCTTCGCGTTGTTGAGCTCATGAAAGAGCCGACAGCTGTTGGCCCTGATCTGGGAAAACCTGACCAGCAGCAAAGAGGACGTCAGAAGGGAATACAGCAAGACAGCCGAAGCAAAACCCAGCATTACAGGTATGTCCCGTTGCAAGGTTATCGAACGGGGGCTGATAATACGGTACTCAGCAATTTCCATGCAACTGAGAGAAGCAATGCAGAGGAGCTGGATGACAGCCCACCTCCATCCCCGTTGAGACCAATCCACCAGGGAGGGGGCCGATATGCACCTGAGCAGCTCGAGATCAAGCGACCCAAAAAAACCTGAAGGGAGCAAGAGGATTTGGGGATATGAAGCTGATGAGAGCTGGAGGTATATTTGTGGATGATGGATGATGGATGAAGACAAGAGGCTCCCAAGGCAAGGGATTATCAATCAAGATATGGAGTAGATGGAAGAGGATAGCAAAACGGCATTAGACCCTGCATGGTAGTTTACAAGAGAAAATGAAGCCAGGGTAGCCCCAACATAGTAAACAACTTTTCATTGAAAGCACTTGCAGACCATGCCAACAACACTTCTCTTGCTTCTTCTGCTTCTCTTTGGTGTGTTCATGCTGACTAGTTGATTAATATTTCACTTGACAGCCGAGATGTGCATGTTGCAAAGGATTTTTAGCTGATGGGATACATGTGCATGGCAGGTGCTAAAGCAGGGGTATGTTGGGCACAAAGTAGTTGTGTCACCCCAGCCTGTGCACCTTGGAATGACAGTCGGTGTGGGGACCCTTTCCGGGTGCGTAAAATGGTAGAAGCACTGCCCGGGAGACTGGACATGGAGCAGGGGCCCGGAGGTGGCTTCGTCATTGCCTGGGCCTCCGGTACTTTACCCAGAGGTACAACATCTCTACACTTGTCATGGTAACTGATAGCGCCTGGAGCTTGCCTACCAAGTACCTTAGGTATCTTACCTACCTTACCCAGGTACCTACCTACCCAAGTAGTCCAACCTTTCTCTCTCCCAGTCCCAGTCCGATCGCTTCTCCCCACGCCTGACCTTACCTCACTCACCTTGCTCAACCAGACCCAACATCCAGAGCAGTCCAGGAACTATTTTGATTTTTCCACCACCACTTAACTGCAATATTTCTCTTCGACTGACCGTTGTAGTGCTGACCGCCCAAGTGCTCATTGTCGCATGCCGACAACCGCCTCTGCACCCCTCCCCCGCTACTCCCGGCTGAGCTGCGCATCCCCTCGGCGCGCCGCCTGACTGAGACTGCAAACCATCCTGCGTGCGATTGAAAACCAGCCTGTGGCTTTGTTCGCCGCTCTTCTGCTCAATTCACCAGCTGCAAGATGTGGAACAACGAGGACAACAATCCCTATGGGACCAGCTTCGACCACCGTCGGGATAGCCTGACTTCCTCTTCAGCCAACCCATCTTCTCCTACCTCTCGTGAGTGTATCCCCAGAAGCTTCATCCTCAGAAGAAGCCAGAACCCCCCAGAAAATCTGCCAGAATGATGGAAGATATCCCCTTGGACGAATCTTCGGACAGTGCTGACGGCGACTGGGAAGCTCTAGACCGTTTCGACCTTCCGCAGACCCCGTCTTCCACGAGCGACGAGAATCGCGGCCGCGCCCACGATGACAGCGATGTCGAGAGCAGTGACAACGAGCCTATTGCTAGAGACAGAGGCGATCTTGTCCCCCGCCCCAAGCCCGGCGGCTACGAGAGCCGAGTCGAGCAGATCCTCTACGAGAACCCGCAGATGCCTATCCTCATTACTGATGCGGGAAAGAGCGCCGAGAGTGGTGGACGGTACATTGTCTACACCATTCGGACCGGAGTAGGTCGCATGGTTGGCACTCGAACGGCCCGTTACTAACAGCGCGCAGAATCTCGAAGTCCGCCGTCGATACTCGGAATTCGCTTCCTTGCGCGAAGCGCTTACCCGCCTTCACCCTACCCTGATCATTCCTCCGATTCCCGAGAAGCACACAATGGCCGACTATGCCGCGAACCCGACGAATGCGAAGCAAGACCAGCAAATCATCGATTTGCGCAAGCGCATGCTTGCCGTCTTCCTGAACCGTTGCCGGCGCATGGAGGAGGTCCGAGTTGACGGTGTTTGGTGGCGATTTTTGGACCCCAATGCTAGCTGGGTAAGCGTGACAACGCGCCGACTTGGAGAAAATGCTGACGACTCCACAGAGTGAGGTCCTGCATTCCCACCCGGTGTCCTCGATCCCCAAGTCCGTTCTGAAGGCGCCTCCTTTGGACCCCGCGAACCCCACCCCTGCCCACAGCTTCCTCCCCGTGCCCGCTGCCTCGGCTAAGCTGAAGACGACTGGCGGCCCCGGGGTCGACCCCAACGCGATCGCCGGCACGGGCTCCCATGTGTTCGGACGCTTCCCGCCCGACAGCCACAACCTCAGCGAGCAAGAACTCGACCCGTACTTCATCACCTACGAAGCTTCGATCAAGGAGTTGGAGGGACTCTTGAGTGGATCTATGGAGAAGGTCAACCGCCGTACGCTCAGTCACCTGTCGGCCATGGCTGTGGACCTCTGCGAACTGGGCTCCAAGTACAACGCGTTCGCACTCTCGGAACAGGCACCTTCACTGGGACCCGCCCTCGAAAGAGTCGGGCAGGCGGCAGACTCTTCTTATATAGCAACCGAGGAGCTTTCGGGATCCCTAGGCGCCAGTTTTGCTGAGCCCATGCGCGAGAATGCGCAGTTCGCCAGCGTCGTCCGGAGTGTGCTCAAGTACAGAGTGCTGAAGCGGGTGCAGCAAGAGCAAACGAGCGACGAGCTGAACAAGAAGATTGCTCTCCTCGACCAGCTGGAGCGCAGTGAGCAGGAAGCAAAGCGTATCGAGCAGTACCTCAGCAGCAGCCAGCAGATCACGCCCCCGCCCAAGCGGTCAACCAGTCTTAGAGAGACGGGAAACTCGCACCACCAACGCGAGGGGAGCGCAGAGGACACCGCGTCGATTGACTCGGATTTTCCTCCTACTCACGGCGAGCCCGCACCGTCAGCGAGCCAGGGTGTTCCGCAGCGAAGCAACTCCACGCCAGGCCATAAGAAGGCGGCGAGCAGTAACTCGATCACGAACAAGATCTTCGGGCCGATTCGTCACGCTATCCAAGGAGTAGCGGACGTCGACCCGGAGAGAACGCGCCGTGACATGATTGGAAAGACCCGGGAGAGCATTGAGCAGCTAGAGCAGGCGAAGGTGGTCTCCGAACACGATGTCAAGGAGGCCAGCGCCAGCATCCTGAAGGACCTGAAGAGGTTCCAGGGCGAAAAGGAAGAGGATCTGCGCCGTTACATGGTAGGTCTCGAGATGCTAGCTAGTGTCGAGAACTGGGCTAACACGCAGCAGCTGGCGTACGCGAAGAGCCAGATTGAGTGGGCCAAGAAGAACAAGGAGACTTGGGAAGATGCCAAGGCCGAGGTCAACAAGATTGACGAGAACTAAGGGTTGTCAAAGAGAGTGCTTTCAGAAACCGACTAGCGTGTGCGCGCGAATATCAGAGCAGCCGGGCCTAGAGGCCATCAGTTTGCTCACATAATATGACGAGGCGTTGAGCCTTCAGGCTTGGTTGAGGTTGGGTCGTCACTTGACGAACGACGATGGTCACTTGGCGTTTACGAGGGCATGCCATCCGTAAAAGCCATTGAATAGCCGACGAATAATCAGATCAGTGTTAAAAAACAATGTGTCTACTGCTGGTGACTTTGGTGTCAGTCACTGTACTCGGTGTAGGCTACCGCTCGGTACCATCGCCAGTGTTCTTTTATGGGTAGCGAAACGGGCAGTCGGTCAGCTTGCCGACATCGCCGCTGCCTAACAGCAGTGACGCCATGATGAAGACCAAAGCTTAATCGAAGTGTCAACCCAGCCGTTTGTAGGTAGCAAGTGATTGGCCCCAGCGAGGTCACATTTAAGTTGGGTGACTATTTACTCGTTTAGAGTGTGCTACTCACTATTACTATGAGGAGTTGAAACACCGTGAGGACACAATTCCGCCAACCCAATTGCGGCCAGCTGCGAAAACAAACCATGGACAAATAACGTGCTTACAAGCTAGAAGCTTGAACTGCGAACTTCTTCCTCCCACCACTTGGGAACCCCCATCAATGATACAGTAGGCCAACCCCGCGGGTCTTATCGATAAAAGATAAGCGGCCGATAAAGCTCCGAGACTTTTCGTCGCAAGGCTAAGCCGAACCAACCTGTGCTTTCTCCTTTGCGCAACACGACACACAAGATGGACGGCGTACAGGGTCCGCCTCCCGAGGGCCCAATTGCCTCGATCGCCGAGCCCGGCATCAAGGCCGAGAGTCAACTGCTCTTCGATCTGCGCCGAGAGGTCGCTACGCTTTTGCATCGCAACCAGACGAGCTTCCCCGGCGCGCAGCCTGTCAGCTTCGCGCGCAAGCACCTGGACGAGCTACGTCACAAAGAGTAAGTCCACGCGACGCCGTGCGGCCATTCCGCCATGGTTCCGGGGCTGCAAGGGCACCAAGAAGGGTGGCCATGGAATGTGCTGACTCCGGGACGCGACAGTTACTACGTGTGCGAAAAGTCGGACGGAATACGATACCTCCTATACCTGACCGAGGACGATGGCCGCGAGATCCACTACCTCATCGACCGCAAGAACGACTACTGGTTCATCAAGAACAGCAGCTTCCATTTCCCGCGAAAGGACGACCTGACGAAGTTCCACACGCGCACGCTGATTGACGGCGAGCTGGTCATGGACGACGTGGGCAAGGGGCAGAAGGAGCCGCGGTTCCTCGTGTTCGACTGCCTCGTCCTCGACGGCCAGGACCTCATGTCGCGCACGCTCGACAAGCGGCTCGCGTACTTCAACGAGAACATTTACAAACCGTACCGCGACCTGTTCAAGCAGTACCCCGAGGAGAAGGGCTTCCAGCCGTTCTGGGTGGAGATGAAGTCGATGCAGCTGAGCTACGGCATCGAGATGATGTTCCGCGACATCTTGCCGAAACTGCGGCACGGCAACGACGGGCTCATCTTCACGTGCGTGTCGTCCGAGTACAAGCACGGCACCGACCCGCACATTCTGAAGTGGAAGCCGCCCGAAGAGAACACGGTCGACTGCCGGCTGCGGCTCGAGTTTCCCAAGGTGCAGCCGGACCCGGTTTTTGACGACTTTTCGGAACCGTACGTCGACTACGAGGGCGTGCCGCACTCGGAGCTGTGGAGCTTCTTGGGCGACGGGCGGTATCAGTACTTTGCGGACGTGCACATCACCGAGGACGAGTGGGAGACGCTCAAGGGGCTGGGAGACCCGCTGGTGGACCGCATCGTCGAGTGTCACAAGGACGACCAGGGCAGGTGGCGCATCATCAGGTTCCGCGACGACAAGTCCGAGGCGAACCACATTTCCACCATCAAGAGCGTCATGGAGAGCATAGAGGACCGCGTCACGGAAAAGGACCTGGCCGAGGCGGCCAAGAGCATCAAGGACAACTGGAAGTTGCGCAAGCGGTAGTTGTTATGAGGGTGTCGGCGGGAGAGTGCGGAGTTTGGTCGTCCTTTACGGTGGTTCGTCGAGTCCAATTAAAGGCGCGCGTGTACGATGGGGTTTGTGTGGGTGTGCGATTCGCATGGTTATCGGCGTTGCAGGCTCAGGATAGCAGGCATACCGGGGATTCTTCTTTGGGCGAGAAATGGGATTCAACGGGTTTCGTTTCAGCTAGTTTGGTCATTTGTTCCGGCCAAGTCAGGCTCTGTTATTGCGAATTAAACAAAACAGAAGTAATGTGTTGTCTAGAAACGGCCGGATACCGATGTGATGCAGAGGCGCCTAAACAGAGCCTCTGCGCAAATCCGTACGATATCAACATGCAAGATGGAACCAGGGAGCGTCGCGTAAATTACGAGCCAGATCAACACAGCGTGGCTAAACAGCGCCAGCCACAGCAAGCCAAGGGCGGACGCATGCCTCGCGTGGTGGTGTCGGCTCGGGTCTCATATTTTTTTGGCTCGGCAGGGTCTTGGCTGTCATTTTCCCCGAGATATCAGGGAGATAGGCAAAATAGTTTGAGGGCAGACTAAAAGCCAGAGAGTCGTTCGTGTTCTGCATGTGAGTGAGGTGATCTCAAGGTATGGACGGACGGACATGTGCTTGCCAGGCCAGCACTGACAGATTCTCTCGGCGGCATGGGTACCTCGCTGAAGATGCGCTTGCTAAACATGAGCACTGCAGATCGCCCTGCTGTCTATTACCTGCCATTTCGCATCAAGACGCCATGGCGAGTGCCTTTATCGCCGTCTCGGGGAAAGTTGGAAACAGGTACTTTCCTATCTTTCTGCGTAGAGGTTGTGCGCAGCTGCCTACCACTACCACCAGCCTGTCCTCATCGAACTAAAGAAACTAAGCAAGCCCAAGACGCTCTCGCTCGCTTGACCTCATCGCGAGGCGTGAGAAAGCTAAACTGCTCCAGGCTCCTTCCCAGCGCCCGGCAAGGGCAGCTCTATCCTACCCCGCCGGACACGCCCAGAAGGTAAAGTAAGTCAAGTCCAGTGCCTCGAGGCAGAGGTAGGTAAGGCACGGGCGACCTCGAAGACGTCACAAAACGCGCGCCCCAAAACGCGCGCCCAGAAGTCTCTCTCCCACACTGCGGCATCTCAAACCCTTGACTCAACGTCTGGCCTTTTCAAGGGAGACACGGAAAACACAAAAATCTTGCATGCAATGCAGTTTCTCCCCCTACTGTTAAAATATCTGGGGTCTTTAATTTTTTTGGTTTGCAACACATCACATCGTAATAGCCTCAACTGTCACCAATACAAACTATACCGTTACCTTTTCGAAGCTCGTCAGGGCTTCAACCAAGCATAGGCATGATTCTCGGCCCCGTGTCGTTGATCGACTGTGCGGTCTTTGTCGTATTCCTCGTACCACAGCTTCTCTGGAGACTCAGTTTGTTCCAACTCTTCAGAGTCGCCGCATCAGCGTTGCCAGTGGTTTGCGTCTCAATCCCGCTTCGCATGCTGTTGGAGCGGGTCCTCATGCCACACGACAGGCGATCGCCATTCGTACAACGGGCCACGCTGTTCGAAGACTTTGTTATACGTTGCGTGCGATGGGCCTTTGCTAACCTGGATCCCAACGTCGGCCGAATCTTCTTTTCCAAGTACATTTCGATTCCATTCTTGCGGTTCCGCATGGCTAGACATGGATACTTCAGGCCTCCTGTAAGCTGGCGCGAGGTCGCGGAAGATGTAAGTGCACGTGTCCTGGACGCCAGTCATCTTTGCACATGGCTCACCTGCCGTAGGGACCGAGGGGACACAAAGGCATCTGGATCGAGAAGGACGCTTGCAGGAACCCCGACGTCGTCATCTACTATGCACATGGCGGCGGTTTCGCTATGGGGTCCTCATACTTTTACCTCGAGTTTCTGCTGTCGTGGCACGCTCTGCTGGCCCAACACTACGATAACCCTGCAATCTTCGCGCTCGAATATACCTTGGTTCCTGACGAAAAGTATCCTGTCCAGGTATACGAGACGTTGGGAGGTTACAAGCGCGTCTTGAGGGCTGTCAATGGAGACCCTCACAAAATCGTCGTCGCGGGAGACTCGGCCGGAGGGACGCTGATGCTGTCCATGCTAATTGAGCAAGGTCTGATGAACGGGTCCAAGTCTTTTCCGAACCCGAACGGCTTAAGAGAAGGGCCGCCAGGAACGCAAGGCCAGGAGTTGAGGCGTTCGGCATCGGAAACGCCGCCACCGGAGCTTTGCGTGTTAATCTCGCCGTGGACGAAACTGATCTCTCGTCAACATAAGAATACGGAGAGTGACTATCTGGACCACACTACCCTCTGGAAGTACGGCCTCAAGTACGCTGGCTCGGCAAGCACTCAAAACTGGGCAGTGTCGCCCGGGCTCTGTAAAGACATGGATTTGTGGGCTCATTCAAGCCCGCGTGGTGGCTTTTTCATAACATATGGATCCGAAGAAGTGTTTGCGCCGGAAATCGAGGAGTTGCTGACCAAGCTGTCTGGTTGTACAAAGGTCGAAAGCAGCAAAGAAGTCGGCGGTATTCACGCGTGGCCTGTCGTGTCGCTCTTCCTGTCCAGCGCCAGGCAGCAGAGGCTCAAAGGTCTAGAGTCCCTGACGTCAGCCGTGAAAAAGAGCATTCAACGTCAGAGTACGAGTATGGAGGGTAAGAACCAGTCACGATCAGATTAGATCAAGTAAAAACTGTCATAGACGGAGGCGCGCCAACGTCGAAACCAGAGCGGAAAGAACTCGGTTTCTGCGGTTGTGTCCTGTAATTGGTCTCCAGCCAATTCTCTTCTTGTATCATCATTCATGACAACCGATAGAGGGGTGGCGCTGGAGCGCAAACAAGAGAAATTTCTTCGTTTGATTACCTGCATGAGTGGAGCGTGTTCCTGCATGCCGGGCCGTCGGCCGAGGAAGAAATTGCGGCGGCAGTAGCGGAAATCTTGAAAGGTATGTCGACAGGCATTCCGCGAAGGCGTTGAGGGATGGCCGGGGTTGGGGGCGAGTTCATGTTGAAAAGCGAGTCCGACTCGAGCGTGGCATGAAGCTCAGACGGTTAGGGAGCTATGGTGGGTCTCTGGTGAGGTCATGAGCAGGTGCAAACAGAGGCGAGTCGATAACGCCCACGTTGCGACGGCAGAAGTGCTTTTTTGAGATGATGGGCTTCCTTGACGACGGCGAGCGGCGAGAAAGGTCATCAGAGGTAGAGTTGCAGGGAGGGTGCTGGCTCCAGGCAGCATTAAAGACGGCGACACGCGGTTTGACGATGTGTCTCATGATGACATCGGATTCGCAGACAGCGGATGGACGAACGGACCGAACACGACGACTTACCTTACCTGCCCTGGGTAGACGGACGAAGTCTTGTCGTAGAGCCTGGGTTAATTAGACGCAACCGCAGTTTAGCAAGTGGGCGAGAAGGGCGCAAGGGTAAGTAAAAGGCGAAAGCTGAACATGTCTGGACGACAGTCAGGCCAGGCCAGCCCAACCAGCCCACGCGTCAGCAGCAGGCAGCGCGCCTTTTTTCAGCCTGCTCGAGGTTACTTCGAGCCGCCTACAGCTGCGTTCTGCAAGTGTGGCCTGCGCACCTCGCGACGTGCAGGTCACAGAAGAGGCACGGCGCTTACGTCGCAGAGACGAGGCGGGCAGTCGAAGAACAGCACGAGGCTGCGACGCGTCTTGTCGACGACATTTGCAGCGACAAGGCAGACGGCGAGAGGTCCCATTGCGCTGCTGATTTTGCAAAAGTGGTGGGTAAAGGAAGGACAATTGCAGGAAGGTGACACATAGGAGCTACTCACCTGGCACCTGGCTAGTGTAAGGCACCTAGCGTAAGTAAACTGCCTACCTTAGCGACTTCGGTTGAAGACTCACAACCACACGCGGTCGGTCGGGACTTGACCGCTCGGTCACGTTGTGCAAAGGAACAGCTGAAGAGATACATGGCACCAAGTCGAGGCCCAGGTCGAGGCAGGCGGGCTGTGTGCAAGTACGGAGTGCGAGTACAAAGTACTCCGTATGGGTGTGAGAAACGGGAAAGCGTGGGCGAATTTTGGAGGATGCCGGTCCAATCAGAGTCGCAACGTGACCCCTGTTTCTGGAGGTTGTCTTTGGGGAGGTGGTGCTGGAGGCCAAAGGGGGAGCTCTGACCCGCGACGCGCATATAAACGGTGGGCAATTCCCCTCTACGAGTCCATCCGGGCCTTGTGGGAATATAGGAGGCCCAGTCCAGCCCACCCGACAGTCCGATACCCCCAACTCGAGCCCACTTCGTCCTGTCCAACACCCAGTCCAATCAGGCCAGTCTCCGCCAATTTCTTTTTTCATTTACCCGTCCCGTCAGGCCAGTCGGTCACCTAAGCCATTCAATTTCGCCAGCTGTCGACCAGTGCCGCTGCCAGTGTCATCGTCAGAAGTGCCGCTGCTGTCGCATCCTGCTGTGCTGTCACTGCCCACTCACTGCCTTTGGTGTGCGTCTCCACACTCGATGACCGGCATCTGTCTGCAATCCTGACGAGATAGCTTTGGAGCTTTTCAAAATACCCATCCATCCAGTCAATCACATCGAAGCGTCCACCCCTTTTCTCGGCTTCCTTTCTTCTGCGGCTCCCGATAATTGGTCGACACTCTTAGATTACCGCTGCTGCCCCGCTTTCCTGACCGCACCTGTTCCTGTTGCTCCTGCTCCTGCAGCAGCGCACTGCCTACCGCCTTCCAGCCCTGGACCCTCGGATCCAGGACAGAGTTCCAGTTGCCATCCTATCCTGGTCCTCCGTACACACCGAAACCTTATCGCGCGTCGAGGGGCACATCACGAAAACCTGTCTGACTCAGCAAACGTTCCGACCACGACTTCTCCATTGTGGGTTATTTGGATGTACTGTTGCCCGTACGAAAGCGGCACTCTCGAGCACTTTGTACGCAGCCCGGCGTCGGTCGCTCTCACGCCGCCTCAACCTGCAGTGCTGAAGTCTGCGCTGCTGTGATCTCAGCCTCATTACAGCTGAGTCATAAGCATTGGTCTACTGCTCCAGTGTACGGTCCACGACAGACTGCACATCTCAAAGTCGGAAACAAACGCAAGCGGATTCAGATTCTGCCGTAAAGCAGCCGTCATCGCTGCCTCTCCACCAGGAAAGGCAGCAGTGACCTCTGCTGTGCAGGCTGAGTGCTTCTGCAGCCATCACCGTCCTGAGGTGCTTACCTCACTTTGAGGGATCTGCATCCACCCTTTCGTTGCTGCCCCGTGTCTGCGTATTGGAGACCATGAGCCTCAACTCGTTCTGACGACGTGCTTGGCTGCCTCCTCTCGTTGCGTCTTACCAGCTGTGAATGCAGCCCTGCCCATCATCTTGGCTAAGGCTGTTTTGCATGCGAATGACACAAACGCACTTCTGCTCCTCGCGATATTATACCTGTTTACCCGTTACCCGTTTCACGCTGTATGCGAATCCAGGATCGCCAATCCCCTGCTGCCTCCTTCACTGCCACCACCAAGGCGACACTGCATTAGCTCCGCCTTCGACGGACTCCATCCCGTCTTACGCATCACAAACCAGCGGGACGTAGTGCTGGGACGACTTGTTGCCGTTCATTGCCCGCCTTGCCCAACACCGCAAGCGGTAGCCAAGCTTAAATCAGACTCGCGCCGCCCATCCATTTCGGGAAGTTCGCGGAGCGACCAAGTTATATCAAACCTTTTGGCCAGTCACTCTCAGTCAGGCAGGCTGAGGAGCACACTCCGGACTGGTTTGCCGTTGAGACACAATTCGGAGCGAGAGCGAAAGAGAGATTGGAAAAGAGGGGACACCGCGGTTTTTGTTCCCCAAGAAAATCACCCCCGAACCCTTGCTCTTCGCTTAATCATCCGCCTCCACGCTGCAACTGGAACTGGAACTGGGCACTGGAACCTTGGCCGCCTACGGTCCAGCAAAAATCGACCATCCACGTCCCCGGTCAGTTCATTGGCCCCCTCCACTCTGCCAGAGTGGAAGAGGTGTGGAAAAAAAACAGCGGCCTTGCAATTTTTCCAGAACGGCGCCAGAGGGGGGGTAAGAGAGGGGGGAAAAGTCATAAAAATGGCAGAGGACACTACCTACGCTCCAAAGTCGCCGGACTTCTCTTCTTTTTTCTCGGCAGCATCCGCCCCGCCTACACCTCCACAGCACAATCTGCAACTCCTGCACAACAGCCAGCAGCACCAGCACCAGCAACAGCTGCACCCATACCACCAACACCCGTACCCTGAGGACCACCAACAGCACCAGCTATTGGATCTGAACGTGGACATAGCCTTGAACAAACTCCGACAGGGTGCATCGCCTGTATATGAACACCACCCCCCCTCATCGCTTCCCTACCAATCTCAACAGTCTACTTCAACTCCAGTGCACCACGTCCATATCAAGCAGGAAGAACAGCCCCACTACGCGCCTGCCGCTGCAGCAGTCAAATCCGAATTCTCATCTTATCAGCAGCCACTGCTAGCCCACCACGACCAATACCAGCAGCAGCATCAGTATCTATCGCCACAATACCACCAACCTGCAGCACCACCACAGCAGCCACCACAACAGCCACAGCAGCACCACCAACACCAGCCGCCGCATCATCAACCCCCGCCAAGTGTTAGTGCGCACCAACCCTTTCAGTATCAAGATCAGCACCATCAACAATATCAGCCTACAACGCCCAAAAGCCAATTGTACGTAGACAGAAAGCAGTACGCCGAGGCGCCTCAGCTTTACGACATACCTTACAACCCCAATCCGGAACCCAAAACACCAGGTTCCGCCACAATGCCTCCCAGGAAGAACACACAGCTGGCCCCTTCGCCGCCCCCGGTTGATCCATCCCCGGTCCGCACCAAGTTCCCCACCGCGAGGATAAAGCGCATCATGCAGGCCGACGAGGAAGTCGGCAAGGTCGCTCAGCAGACGCCCATCGCCGTGGGCAAAGCCCTCGAGATGTTTATGATTGCAGTCGTCAGCAAGAGCGCCGAGATTGCAAAGGAAAAGAACTCGAAGCGGGTCACAGCCCAGATGCTGAAGCAAGTTATTGAGAGTGACGGACAGTACGACTTCTTGGCCGATATTGCCGCCAAGGTCGGCGATGAGGAAAAGAGAGGCGGACGTTCCAAAGCCGACACTGAGAGCGACGAAGAGATGGAAGTCGAGACGAAGAAGAAGGGCAAGGGAGGTCGCAGGAAGAAGGCCGCCGCATGATGTCTTGTGTGTCTCCTGTAAGGCGACTTTGTCAACCGGGAATGTTTTTGAATGACGAGGACTATGAAAGGGTTATGAGGACTGGCGTTGGACTGGCTAGCATCTACATCGGCGTTGGGTGACACGACGAAAACTTGTCACCTGGGAAGGCATACCCAGGGAACACGGGAGGGAGGGTTAGCGTTGCTTCCTCGACTTGCATGCTACGGACGAAAGGTTTGCGTTCCTGGTGCCTGTCGCTGGACACGCACTCGCATCGTTTAGAATGAACTGTTTTTTTTTTCGTGTTTACACATGGGCACGTTATCGTGAGGCTCATGACGATGACTTACACCGCGACAACTTGAAACGTCTCTCGACTGCATGGCACTCGGCGAGGCCTGGCTCTCTTCCCCATGTTCCCCTGCTCTGCAACGTCCGTCTCAATTTCTGAACAATCCCGTCTCAACACTCATGAGACCCCTGGTGTGAACTGAAATTGCCGTCCAAGATACGGATAATCTGGGTGGAAATGAGGCTCTCATCTCTCATCCCCTCCCGCGCATGTCTCTCACCCACTGTTAAATCTACTCACACTGAAGCTTCACCGCCAATTATATTATGCAGCTACGTCATATATGCAGGTAGAGCGATGCTGCCCCGCAGACAGCAGACGACAGGGCCTCGGCAGCAGCCACATTTATCTTAACGCGAGATGCCCGTGCCCTGGCGGCCTCGACCTGTCGACTCACGCTCCCTGTAAGCCCGCCCAGTGTACCTTACCTAACTTGAAGCCAGAAAATTGAGGCATGACGGGAGGCACTTTCACTCTAACGGCTGTAGCGGGTCAACGTCGTGCTTGTGCAATACACTATGGCCAATATGGCATTATGGGTCATTACTCCCACCTTTTTCAAAGTCACGCCCTCAAATTAGTGGACAAATCGTCTCTTTCCCCCTAAAGAGGGAGCTGCGACGACCTACGTATGTAGCCCAGCATTACACCGACAAGCGACCGGGCCATCTTCACCGCGTACCACTCTACCTTACCACACCTGTGACCCAGTCCAGTAGACTGACCCCGTTACTTGTCCTCCGTTACGCTGCGTCGTGTCTGCATTTTGCATCTGCACCTTTATCGACATCTTGTTCGCTCAATTGCCGTGTTGCTGCCCCTCACGCGCTGCTTCGACATCACGACGACGACGCCGCCGACGACGACCACACCTCGAGACTTGAGCTTGCCAGCCATGCGAACCAGTCCTTCCAACTGCGAACCCCGTTCATGCCCATGATCAATGAGGCACCGAGCCTCACTGTACTTGCATCCTTGAATTCGCTTTGTGGCGTCACCAATGTCGTGGGACCTGCTCAAGCGATTCCTTGAGTCCGACGTCTTCAACTCGAACCCGTTCCTCTCCGTCTCGTACCTATCGTGAGCTTCCCCCCTCCTTCTCTCCCTTTGACGCTGCCAATGCGCCGCCTAGCGCACCCAATTGGCGCTGCTGACATGTGTCATCGTGTTCCGGCTTGTTAACATGTGCTCATTTTGATGATAGTCGTTACGCTGACCATGTGGGAATTCATTATGTCCTCTGCAACAAGCTGCGACAGTTTCCTTACGAAGATATCGAGTTCTTCCTGCCGCAGCTATGCCACCTTATAATCAGCGTCGACAATGAGTCCATGGCACTGGAGGAGTTTCTCCTGGACCTGTGCGAGGAGTCTGTGACTGCCGCTCTGCTGGTGAGTCTCCTTCGTTTCCGTGGGCTGTTGGGGGCGTCCGTTTCCCGCATTCTGACTGACCTCTTTAGACCTTCTGGCTCTTCCAGACGTATCTACACGACCTGTCATCCAATCCGCAGTCCAAGTCCTTCCAAACCTGTAGAAGAGTCTACAACAAGGTGCAGCACATTGTCTTCGGTTTGCCCGACGCTGCGCGCCACGAGAAGATCAAGGAGAACATCCTTCCAGTCACGGTGCTTGCGAGCTTCGTCCTCGCCAGCGTTGCGGTTCCTCTGGTTCCGCAGTGGGCCGGGCCCCTCGCTGTTGCACAGGCCAGGAAGCCACAGCCTTCCGACGACTTGATTTCCGATTCCCGAGACAACAACAGCAACCCCAAGGTAACGCGATCCCAAACCGTAACGGCGGGTACTACCACAAGGTCCAAGCGTACAAAAGATGGGGGACGCATCACCAGCGCCCCGGATCTGGTGGTCTCAGGGGAGCTGCATCATCGGTCGACGGACCCTTCACCCTCGAGACAAGGATCGTCTGGTTCGAGGACGCCTGTCGAGGTGAAGCGGCTGCCTTCGCATCTCGAGATGAAGAACGCGGAAGCCAGACTTAGTTCGTCCTCGCTTCCGCTGCCCGAGCTCCGATCACCGAGGCTGGCCATCACCAGACCCGCGACCCCGGTCTCGGCAGGCCTTCCCTCTCGGCCCAGCGACTCCCTCAACAGGAGACACTCTCATCATTTCAAAAGCGGTGCCAGTGCGGCTGAACTGACGTCGCTGCAGAAGACGAGACTACTCAGGCAACACTACTTTAGGTGCGAGACGCAGTTCTTGACGGCACTTGAGGGCATCTCCAACCGTCTGGTCATCGTTCCGAAGCCAGCCCGGCTCAGTGCTCTCCGCGCGGAGTTAGCCCTGATTGCTCAGGATCTCCCGGCCGAGGTAGATGTTCCGGTCATTTGTCCTCCGACGCTCGTCGATGGCTCTCCGGCGAAGAGCAGGCACCACCGCATCGTGCGCCTGAACCCAGCCGAGTCGACGGTACTGAACAGTGCGGAGAAGGTGCCGTATCTTCTCATGGTGGAGGTTTTGAGAGATGACTTCTCGTTCGACCCAGAGACGCCCGATAACAAGCGGCTTTTGTCGACGCTCATGACCGAGCAAGGCAGCAATCGCCGCATCTTTGATCTCTCAGACTCGCCTCGCATACCAATCGCGCCTAGGACGCCAGAGACCGTCATCGACAGCGTGTTTGAGCCTGTGTCTGGCGACCTCGGAAGTTCACCCATGCTCAAGCCATTTGACGAGGAGCCGACGCCGAAGTTTCAGAACAAATCCCAGCCGACCCAACCGCAGCGTCTACCCAGCACCGCAACGACGATGTCAAGCGGCGTCTCAGATATGCCGACTCCACGAAGCTCTGGCGCATCAACTTCGAGGTCTAGCAGCCCACCCGGCCCACAGCGCAAGTTGACATTGTCAACCCGTGGTAACGCGCCGGTGGAGCAGCCCGACTTCTCGGCACTGGCGACGCATATGCGCACCGCTTCACAGATGCTGGCTCAGCTTGAGGCTACGAGCGGCAAGCGGCCGAAACATGAGGTGCAGGCAATCAGGGCAAAGATCATTGCCAGCATGCAGAGTTTGGAAGAGCAGAGCTTCGACATGGACGAACAAGGGCCGACTTTCGACACAATCATGGCGAAGGCGTCGACTGCACAGGCAAATGCAGCCGCGCAGGCCGTTATCGAACCCGAAGTTGAAGGCGAGTCGCCCATCGAGCCGGGGGTCAACGCCGGTGCTGGGCTGGCGAGAATGGAGAACGATATCAAGACGGGTGGTATTCAGAGCAAGGGTGACCGCGATGACCCGAGTGCAGCTGTTTTCGGCGAAGCGTGGCAGGCAAAGAGGGAGCGTATCCGCAAGACTTCGCCATACGGTTGGATGAAGAACTGGGACCTGGTCAGCGTCATTGTCAAGACCGGAGCCGACTTACGCCAGGAGGCCTTTGCTTGTCAGCTCATTGACGTGTGTCACAAAATTTGGGTGGATGCAAAGGTCAACGTTTGGGTCAAGATGATGCGCATCTTGGTCACGGGAGAGTCGTCGGGTTTGATCGAAACCATTACGAACGGCGTGTCACTGCACTCAATCAAGCGGAGTCTCACCCTGTCCTTGGAGACCGGCCCTGGACAAAAACGACGATTCGCAACACTCAGGGATCATTTCCTCAAGGCGTTTGGAGCGCCAGACAGCGAGCCGTACAAGGCCGGTGTGGACGCTTTCAAGCGCTCGCTCGCCGCGTACAGCATGATTTCGTACATCTTGCAGCTCAAAGATAGACATAACGGTAATGTCTTGATCGACAGCGAGGGGCACATTGTCCATATCGACTTCGGCTTCATGTTGTCCAACTCGCCAGGGTCGGTCGGGTTTGAAGCGGCGCCGTTCAAGTTGACGCAGGAGTATATTGAGGTGCTGGGTGGCATCGGATCTGATGATTATGAAGACTACAAGAAGCTCTGCAAGCAGGCTTTCCAGGGTGAGCATCTCTGACAGACAGTCATGTGACTTTACTAACACAATTAGCTCTGCGGCGGTCTGCCGATAACATCATCGATCTGGTAGCCATGATGGGGCGGGACTCGAAGATGCCGTGTTACTCTGCTGGCGTGGCCCAGGCCACGCACAACCTCCGCCAGCGATTCCAGTTGCAGCTCAGTGCGGACGAGGCGGAGCAGTTTGTCGAAACCGACTTGATTGGCAAGTCCCTCGGCAGCTACTACACGCGACTGTGAGATACCCGGTCCTTGACTGTTCTCCTTCGTACTAACCTTGCCAGCTATGATACCTTCCAGTATAGAACGCAGGGCATCTACTAGACGGCCGTGACGGTGGGACTTTATCAGCAACTCCAGCGTTGTGACTTTGGCACGCATCTAGGCATCTGGGCGGCGTTGCGGTTGAATAGACGACTGGCTAATGACGAAGCCGAGGAAGCATACCCCCGGTCGGAGACGAAGAGACGGAGAGGCACGGTTCAAAGCTGAACCCCTCTTGAAGATAGGATACAGAATAAGATGATGATATCCATGTTGATGTTTTGTTATCAAGAGATGGATACTCCAGGAGTATATATATACATATATAGTGAAATAAGCAGACTGAAGCTGCGCTTCTTGGATGTCTGGTGTCTACCGCCAAACGGGACAAAGCATGCGTGTTTGTTGCTTTTGATGATGTGCAAGGGAAAGGGGCTTCGCTAACCTAGAAGCTTAAGCTGAAGAAGATATATAGCTGTTGGAACAAGCAAGCTGACCTTGTGCCTTGACATTGTGCTCTTGTCCCCCGCAACAAGGACAAAGGAGCCATGTTTTCAAGATCTGCTAGTAACAAAAACTTTTGAGAGTTGGTGTAACACGCTCTGCAAAACGTAAGTGTAGTGATTTAGATGTATGTAGTTCTGTGGGGAGCTCTTCAACCAATGAGACAAGGATCTGGCTGCTTTTCGGTGGTGAGAAGCTCGACATATGGCTGCAACAGGACAGCAGACAGGATGGGCCCTAGGGTTTGTCTCACCTGGGGGGAAATAACATGGTACTGAATCTGCCGTCGGCATCAATATTGATAAGTAAGGGTTGGTTGTGGCCCAAAATGTGCTCATCGTTGCAGTTTCAGTCTTGGTTTTTGTTGAGTCACCTACTCATCCTGTGATGACTACAGGTTTGATACAGGGGATATGTACTACTAGCTGAGGATTTGTGATAGACAACAGGTATGTAATTTAGTAGAAACACCTGGATTTGATCTAGGAAGGCTCTTGGTATATAACTAGAATAATGTTAGTTACATTGCTTTATCTGGTTAAATATGTAGTAGCTACCTCTAGTAGCTTCTAAGGTAGAATTATTAATTATATTTCTCTTATGAGACGTATAGGATATTCTATGTATTATAGTAACAGAGTGCTGCAGGTAGTCAAGCTGTCCAATTAACCCTTTCCTTAATGAAAGAAAACAAAGATAGCATAGAACTTCTGACCAGGTTCCTCTGTTTAACGCGTAAGCAACATGACTGGGAACACAACACAAGCTGACCAAACCCTGTTTGCTGAAATGTATTTACTGCGGATGTACTGCAAGGGAATACACATCAGCTGAGGACGCGTGACGGACAATGAATAAGTTTTTTTTGTATAATGAACTGACTGCCCTATAAACATTCGGCCAATTTGGAGCCTCAAAACCAGCCGTGCGACCTGAAGTATCCGCACTAATGTGGACAGGAATATGCTCACTATGCACACTACCTGCCAAGTAGCATTTAGAGTGATTTTTAGGAGTTAAATTTATAGAAAGCTTTACAGTACAATACTAAGTTGTTGGAGTTACCTACTCAATGCGTCAGTCACTAGTACAGATAATTCTAGTGAATCATTATAGGGAAGTTACATTTCTGACTACCTCAGGCTCTTCTCAACCTGCTGGAATGACCCTGGGGTATGTGTTCAATGTAGAAAAGAGGCAATTCCAAAAGTACACTCTAGGATAGGAAGTAACAACCTAAAGCTACCTTCTTGCCGGGTTTCAGCTTGGAAAGGGACCTAGATAAAGGTGAAGAAACTGAAGTGTATGTCTTTTGGTCCTATGAAAATAAGCAACAGCAATGCCAATATAAGGAGACTTACTTACATATCATCAACTGGTACAGCGAAGCCAATGGAAGGAATAGCACTAGGGAAAGGGAAAAAAAAAGGAATTCCCTACCGTTACGCCCACCCGGAATCGAACCCGTGCGCGTCCCGCGAGTGTCAGAGGGGCTCGGTCGAGATATTTGTTTGGATTTCCCTAGCCTTCTCAGACTTTATCCGCTGTACCAATGCGATGGCCTCGGCTGGAACTGACTTATTGAGAATGGACTTGATTTGACATATAAGGGTAGACAGTGGGCGCAAAAAGTGGAAAACCATCTCTCAAGGTGATGCGTACCTCGGCTGCCTCAAAGGTAAAAGGCCTTCCCTCCCCCGCTGCATAGCAAGTGTGCCTACGTGCCAGTGGTCTACTGGTTTTGTTACTCTATCTTGTCTCGGGCATCGCCGACATCCCATAAGTCTCGTGTGCTCCCGCTAGCTACATCGATACGACGAAGTTTTTGTTTTCGATTTTTGGCTGGGCAATCTCCGGCCCGCGACTCTTCTCATGACCACTAAGACAGATTTGAGGATGAATGATGTTTCCCTATCAAGTTTGCCGTATCAATTTTTGCTGTGTAAGTCTAGAGGAAGGCTGTTGGTCAGGCTGAGCATGTGATTGGCACTGGTGGTTTCTCCGAAAACTTGGGAGGTTTCTGGCTTGGAAGTTCTCTTGGCCGTGTATGTTGGATAAACTGAAAATAGTATTATCTGGGAGTACCTTGGCTTAAGACGCGTCTACGTTGCTGGTTATAAAAAAAGGGCAAAAAGTAATGGAGCGGGATGGATTCGAACCACCGACTCTCTGCCTTTAGTAGAGGTTATAGGTTCTAGGTATACGGATAACGATACAAGACAGAGCGACCTAACCACTGGACCACCGCCCCTTGTTGTTATAATGGCAGGTCATTGGACCTATAGCTGACAAGACCGAGGCCGAAGAGGTTGCCCTTGAAAGCGCACCTCTGCGGCTGGTGTGCTTAATCTACCTTCTTCGACACAGTGTTGGCTGGTTGTAAACGCTCCAGGCTTTCAAGGCCTCGCTTGACGTATAAGACACTCTTGTGAAGGAGGACTACGTCGAGTCAGCATCGCAATGTCAAAGAAGAACACGAGACAACACACTTCCTGGCACAACAACCCAGGGGGCGTTGAAGCCGATGTAGTAGACCCAGAAGTATAGGAACTCTGGTCTGCTATGAGAAACACCATTGAAATAGTATTCGGACATGCTCGTGAGGTAGTAGAGTGCAACGCCGTAAAGGTGGCCAACGCACATGACGATGGTGAGAGGGTGGCGGAGCTGGCTTCCTCTGGCGATGCTCATGACGATGGCCCAGCAGAGGGGACCCCAGACAAACTGGAAGGGTGTCAGCATTCGACGGTTCATGATTCTGCAGGGCCAAGTCTGGCTTACAACGGTGATGAGCTCCACCGTGAACACGAAGGGGTCAGAGGTCAGATAGCGAGAATCGGAGAGCGCATATTCCTTCCAGAGTTGACCAAAGAGCGTCTGCAAACTGGCCAGGGTGCCGTGGTTGAAAATGAAGTACGCTGTGTGTCGTTCAGCGACCGACCCGAACATCCAGAGAGCCGCCACTTACCCTCGAAGACGCAGTGCAGAAAGCCGCCTTGGAATCACATCAGCATCGATTCTTACGTAGAGCATCACCCAGACGGCACCCACAGAGTGCGAACCATGCTATGGCGAGCTGGTCCGCGTTTGATAGACTGGAGCGAGCCTTCCTAGCAACTGCCACGGTTGCGAGCACACTTGGAGCGATTATGCCACCAAAGGCCGCGATGAGGACGGCGACGGGGGTTTCATTGGCGGTGAAATGCTGCAGCGAGACGACGACTGGGTAGTACGGATGTGAAGGCGCGGGCGGCGGGTCTTTCGAATGATCCATGATGGGCGTGACGGTTGTCGACGGCGCGACAAGGACGTTGTAAGATGCGTCGAGACTGCGCGTCAGCAAAGCGACTTCGTGTTTTGGCGGTCAAGTCGCTGCAGACCCGCTCTCGGCTTTGCAACAAGTAGGCATTTCGACTTTGGAACAGCAATAGACCCAGGCTTTGACCCTGTCATTTTCATAAAGTAGAAATTCTATCGAGTACTTGATAAGTCTTGTAGGACTGGATACATTCTTGGAGCTCGCTGTGCGAAGTTCGTTGCAGGCAGCTATGTAACGATGAAGCAACTGTCATGGGACATGGTTGCTTGGTGGGCTGCGCCGACAGGCAAAAGTGTAGAGCGACGTATAGAGCTTCCCGAGCCACACAGGCAGACACAAACCGATAAGCTTCTATCTTAACCACATTCCCAAGACGAATTCGAGAATAAATTCGCTGAAATAACTTCACTGTGACTGCCTGCTTTTGAGGCAGAACCTACTACCTAGCTCTGTAGGTAGTGCCTCCTGAAAGCATCGGTATACACAGAACTGAGGTCCATGGTAGGTAAGGTCGGGTAGGTCCCACAGCGCCGAAAGAGGACGTCGGACCGGCGATCTTCCGCTGCAAGTCATCCCGACGGCCGACGCCGCTCCTTTACCGCCGAATGGCTCATCCCGTCCTTTGTCCGGCCAGCCCCCCCTGATAACGCCCTTTCAACTGACTCTCAACTGCACCTGATCCATCATTATCTTTCTTCGCATTCACAACCAAATTCGGTCACAATGGGCGACGTACCGGTAGAAGAGGCTCCCTTTCCGTTGACTGACGTCGACAAGTGGGTGCTTTCCCAGACGGACGAGGAGTTCAAGAAGCACAACTGGGATGAGCTAAAGGAAATCATCGGTGCGTCAACGCTGCCAGGGTACTCTGCATTGGGATTGAAGTTTATCTGACTATGAACAGCGACAAATAAGCTCGAGGTCCTGAAGCGGAAGCCCTCAGACTTGCGCAGGTACATGAAGTGGACAGCCGAGACCAAGGCAGAGTACGGATCCATGACCAACTTCCTCCTCGTGAACCGTCTTCCCAAGAAGTGGGGCGAGCCGCCCTTCACTCCCAACTCGCTCGTTCCCTTTGAGGAACCCTCTGACTACCGGGTTCTCGTCAACGACTGGCCCTACGGACTCGATACAGACATCACCCACATCGTCGTGTGGTCCCGCACCATCATCCCTACGGACCCGGAAACGGGAGACCTGACGCCAGAGAGCCGGCGCATCACGCAAAGGTTCGTCGACAGGTATTTCGTCGAGAGCCTCGGCGGTGGCGGAGCCGACAGAGTGGTCTGGTTCAAGAACTGGGTGGCGCTGCAGAGTGTCCGGGCTCTCGAGCACATACACGTTCTAGTGAGAGACGTCGATCCCGACATCATCAAGAAGTGGGCCGAGGAGCAGTCATGGCATAGACAGAACTGAGCAACAGACCCGATAAATGAATAGAAGTTGCCTTTGCTGCCAAGCCCAAGAGAAACTCCCCTGGCCATCTATGCTGCGCGGCGCTGTCTGCGGTTGGCCGGAGGAGGAGCGGACTCTGCATTCTGAGCGCCGGCGCCGGCGCCTTGCATCATTCTCTTGCCGGCCCCGAGAAGACCAACACCAGCGTAAGCACCATAGGCGGGCACGGTGAGCCACAATAGCCAGCCACCGTTGCCGAAAAGAATGACGAGAACGACGCAAGCCCAGGTAACCCAGACGACGTCGAACATGTAATCGGTCAAGCCGGGGGCGGAGAGATCCTCGCCAGAAGCCTTGAGGCTGCCTCCCGCATCGTACTTGGGACGCCCGGCCCTCTCGAGGACGAACTCGCAGATCAGAGCGGGCGCGGAGAGCAGCACAAACCAGAACAGAGAGTGCGGTCTGACGAGGAAGTGAAAGAGCAGGAAGGCGACGTTGACGACGGCGGAACCGATGTGGAGGTTGTTGAGGGCGGCGGCGTTGGACCTGGCCCTATCCTTCTTTGCCTTTTGCGCCATGCCGGCTGTTGATGCGGTTGTCGCCGAGTTGAGCTTGATTCAGAGGCGAGGAACAGATGCCACAAGGGGACACAATGAGTTTTTGAAGTGGACGGTTTCCTTTGACTGTCCAACGCAGGGCGGGACCGAAACGAATGGATCAGAGAGTTTTACTCCGTACCTCGATGTGAGAGCCAGGTTGTGAAAACCCAAGTTGAGGCTGAAGTGAAGGGGGTGGAGTGACGAAATCCCTGGCCACGTCCAACAGGATACCTGACGTTAAAGTGGAGCGTGGCCCGTGGATGAGGCAGACGTGGCGGATGGACAAGGTGTACCTTACCTAAGGCTACAAGTACCTTACGTAGTAGGTAGGTATTAGGTAGGCTCCACGATGGGGGCTGGGAGGGACACCAGGGGAGGTTGGCAGGCAGAAAAGCGTCGGCGCTTGAGTGCTGTGTTGTTGCTGTTGCTGGGTGAGGAGCGTTCCTGGTCGCTGTGGCATCGCCTCGCATCGCATCATGTAAGCCAATCACGACTGCTGTACCACAAACACCAGGCGCGCAGCTAATCGCAGACTACACGATTCTGATCTGGACATTTCCGCGCTTTCCTATACATGGGCAAGGTCCCGGATTTTAAGTGACGCCTTTCTCGACGGCCAGCCCCCTGCCGTTCCATGCCATCCCACGCTGAGAGCCGTGAGCTGAGGTTGACCTGACGTCTGTTGACTTTTGGGGGTTCTGCCTGGCTTTTCCACATCCTTGGTTCATATCGTACCTACGCCCCTCATCTTTTCGCTGTCGTTTGTTTTTGCTCGGGTCCTCGCATTTTGCGCCTTGTCGCCACCGTCGCATGAGAATAATTCTTTGCATTGAGTCTGATGGACCGTTCTTCTGCTGTCTTGAGCTGCTGCGCGGAGCCGACGTCGTCCACTTTTGTTGCCCACCTACGTCGTTGCGCCGTTGGACCCCAGTAGGGGAACCTGAACCCAAACATTGCACTGGACCCACCACGACAACAGCACTTCAGTTTACTGTGGTGTTTCTTTCGCCGAACATTTCAGACACGCTCGAGAGTCCGCCGTCGCCATCGTCGCTGTACGTCTTACGATACCAATTCGACTTTGCAGGCCGCTTCATACGGCCATTAATTGTTAATAACTTGGATTTGTCGATACGATAACCGATACCTTTCACAGACAGCCTTGTGTGCAGTGTCCACCCCGACCTCTGCGCGACTTCCAACCTCGAAATTCACGGACGCAACTTTTTGCGCTTGCACACACCTCGACATCCAAGCTCGACACAGCTCACCCACGCATCCCTACCGTAGCCGCCCACGCCCGTGGGACCTGGGCTGGGTAGACTGCCCCCAGCCATTCGATACGACGTATTATATCCTTCAACGTCTGCGAGACCTCATGGCCAAGCCTTGCCGTCGACGTTAACACCCTCCATCGAGCCGATTGCCTTTGTGAACCTCGCCGTGAAAATGGCGCCCACGAGCGCAGCCATCACGGGCTTGCTACGACAGGCGATATACTACCACGTCGACAATGACGCCTACGACAATGCTCTCTTTTTCGCCGAGAGACTGAACGCCCAAGACCCGAAATCGAGCGAGTCCGCCTACCTGCTGGCCCTGTGTCACCTCCGCCTTGGCGATGCGAGAACCGCCTTCGAGGTCAGCAGGCCGTCTGCCTCTCGCGGCACCAACCTGGGCGCCGCCTGGGTGTTTGCGCACGCCTGCATGAGAATGGAGCGGTACAAGGACGGCATCAACGCCTTGGAAAAGGCACGAGACAAGTGGACGGGCAAGTCAAACTTGGGAAAGCACACAACATCCACCCGTTCGCAACATCCGGACGAGCCTGCTGTACAATGTCTGCTAGGAAAGCTATACCGAGCCTATGACGACCGGAGACGCGCCGTCGAGTGCTTTGAGAGCGCCGTGAGGATCAACCCCTTCATGTGGGACGCCTTCCAAGCGCTCTGCGACATGGGTGTCAAGGTCACAATACCCAACATCTTCCAAGTCTCCGACTCTCTTACCCACTCTTTTGAGCAAGACGTCGGCACCCCGTCCCAAGAGCTCAGGGAGACCACGGCGAACTCATTCGAGCCCAAAAAACCCTTGTCACGAACCGCCATGGACTCATCGGACCCCTTCAACCTCCACCGGTCGTCCACCTATCAAGATATGCCCTTCAGCAACAACCTATTCGCTGCCGAGGCCGAGGAGAACGACTTCATGTCCAAGATTACAGCTGCGAGGTCGAGGCTAGCGCCACCAGTCGTGACAAACGGAGACCATGACTTCATGGAAACTCCGACGGGACCAGTATCCATGCCCGAGGTTCCAACGTTGCGCACCGCGTTCGCGGCTGAACCGCCACAAGCACCGACGCGGAGGACGCGGACTGCCCAGGCCGTGGAGCCTGGTTTCCTGGAAGCACCCCCGAAGATGAGCTATAGGTTGGGCGTGAAGAGGAGTACCAGGAGTCAGGACAAGGAACAAGTTGAACTCCATTCTGACACCGGCACTGGTACTAGCCTGACCAGGGCCGCGCCGTCTGAGAGGAAGCGGACCGTGTCTGGACACCCAGTACAGTCCAGACAGCATTCGGAAGAGGCAAACGCACCCGCTCAGAGGAGAAGCGCGAGGCTGAACATGTTCAATAAGCCATCGATAGCCAAGGCGAACTCGGGCGCCGCTACCATCGGTGCCGCGGCGACCCGCGAGCTGAAGAAGGCTAGGCCCCAAATCTCTCGGATCATGCGCCCCGGTTCTAGTGGCTCCAGCGTCGGTAGGGTCGTCAGCGGGAACCGGAAACCAATCGAGGACGGCAGCATGGACGTTGATCACGCCGAGACGTCTCGCGTGAGGGAGCCTCATCATCATGCAGTGCAGCACACGGCCCCGAAGGCTGCGCTGACGGAGTCGGACAATGTCAAGATTGAAGAGGCCTTGAGGTGGATCTTGGAGCTGCTCAAGAAATTCGCCTCTGGCTACTACGCACTCAAGCAGTTCCGTTGCCAGGAGGCCCTGCAGTACTACAGCTCCTTGCCTCGTAGTCAACAGGACACCCCCTGGGCCTTGGTCCAGATGGGCCGGGCGCATCACGAACAGGCTTCGTACAAGGAAGCAGAGAAGTATTTCAGAAAGCTGCGGGTAGTAGCACCAACGCGGATGGAGGACATGGAAATCTACTCGACCATCCTCTGGCATCTCAAGCGCGAGACGGATCTTTCCTTCTTGGCGCACGAGCTGATCGATGCCGACTGGAACTCGCCTCAAGCCTGGTGCGCGGTGGGCAATGCGTCTTCGCTAGCGAGAGATCACGAGCAGGCTTTGAGGTGCTTCAAGCGCGCGACGCAGCTAAACCCCAATTTCGCTTACGCCTTCACGCTGCAAGGCCACGAGCACGTTGCCAACGAGGAGTACGACAAAGCCATGGGCGCCTTCCGATCGGCAATCACGGCAGACCGGCGCCATTACAACGCTTACTTTGGCCTGGGTGGCGTGTACGAGAAGTTGGGCAACTTTGAAAAGGCCTACTCGCATTTCCATACGGCGTCGACGATCAACCCGTCCAACGCAGTCCTCATATGTCGGATCGGAGGGATCCTCGAGAGGCAAAAGCAGCTCCTGCCGGCGCTGCAAGCTTTCAGTAAGGCTGTGGAGCTGGCACCCAAGGCTGCTATGGTTCGGTACAGGAAGGCACGTGCCCTCATGTCTCTGAGGCAGATTGAGGCAGCGGAGAAGGAACTCCTGATCGTCAAAGACATGGCACCCGACGAAGCCATGGTGCACTTCCTTCTAGGCAAGTTGTACAGGATCGTCAATGAAAAGCAGATGGCGGTGCGGTCTTTCAGCAACGCGCTTGCTCTGGACCCCAAGGTACGATGTTTGATACGCGCGGCAGCAGTCCACAGCTGACAGTAAGCAGGCCAGTCAGTCTATCAAGGACGCGATTGAAAGCATCGAAGACGACATGGGGATGGAGGACTCCATGATGACATAAGCGCTCGACGAGGTCATCATTGGCGACAGGCAGAGGGGATGTGCGAGTGCCTTGCATGCTTACAGATGGCACGACGACAAGAGATGAATCTGAATACGAAGGAACGAACAGGTTCGCCAAGGTTGGAATTAGGCGTGGTATAACAGCACGATGACAGGGATTCACGTTGATCGGCATGCTGCATGGCATCGGCGTTTGGGAAAGCAAAGCAGGGAAGCATTGGGAAGGCGGTCGGTCTACCCTGTTGCGTTGTACATTATGTAAAACCTCGTGTTGGTCAGTCTTGACGGTGTGTAGCTGTTATGGAAGTCACGATGCGATTATGGTTGTGGAGTGCAAAAACGAGTCGAGTTCTACGAGATCGTGTCCCCATCTTGAAAGTTTCCCACTCGGAGCCGCCTGGGAAAGGTGCCCGCACCAGCCGACTATGAGAAAATAACTAGTGGCCGAGGCCCGAGGCTAGCACATATCGAGAAGCTTTGGATCCATCAGTCACTCTTGGCCAGCGATTAGAGCCACATCGTGGCTTTCGAAGCGGTAGAGACTAGATGGTGAGCTGGGTGACAAGAGCTTTGTGGAAGGGAACCACATTCACAACCTTAACTATGGGCAACCTTCCAGAAGGTCCCGTGATTGGGGGGGTCGAAAAATGGCTATAAGTGGATCCCTTGCATGAACCCAATGGGGAGAATAACCAGCCAATAGAAAATCAGGTCCTCGGTACGTTCAGCAACGGTAGCCTGCGGCACAATAGGTAGCGACGCGTGACAATACTGGACCAGGGGGGGCACTGAATGGGCACGGGCCATCTTTCAGTCGTTTTTTTATTTTATGAAACTGCCACTGACATCCCTGCTGGTTCTGCCAACTGAGGCCGGACCAGAAGGAATAAGGCGACGTAGCGCACGGAGCCTGCTGCAACCATTATTCAATAGCAAGACCCAACACGCGCCTGTGAAAACAACGCTTTGCAACAGACCACAAATGACTCGCAAAATGCCCGCCAGAAAAAAGGGAGCTTACCGTTTCGCTATTTTCCATATTTGAGCACTGACCAAATCCAGACTAGCTTACTGATCTCTCCCCTCCAGCGCACCACACAATCAGTAACCGGTCCCCCCGACTTTCTGCACTGCCTTATTTATTTCCCCTCCCTCTGCTCTTCGATTCCCACTTCTCTCATTCCCACACCTGAACGAATCCATCACCAGTTAACCAACGTCATCAACCGTTTCGTCAAAAGACGCGCTTATCCCATCCACTTCAACCACTTCAAACCACTTCATCAACATGACTGGACGTAAGTACCATTTTTATTATACCTCGTCGTCGTCGCTGTCGCTTTTGGCGCGCGTCTCGCATCTCGCATCGTGGCGTACCCCGCCGTGTAATGGGCACTTGCCTGTTGGCATGCATCACGCATCCAGACGCGTCTTCCCACGCTTAACCCGGGCTTCACCACGACTCCCTATTTCGTTCTATCAAACATCGTACTGATCTTTTGCAGGCGGCAAGGGCGGCAAGGGCCTCGGCAAGGGCGGTGCCAAGCGTCACCGCAAGATTTTGCGTGACAACATCCAGGGTATCACCAAGCCCGCTATCCGCCGTCTCGCTCGTCGTGGTGGTGTCAAGCGTATTTCTGCCAGTAAGCTCCGTCTGCTACCCGCTATACCCCCATCGTCACCTAACAAGTCTACTAGTGATCTACGAGGAGACCCGCGGTGTCCTCAAGTCCTTCCTCGAGGGTGTCATCCGTGACGCCGTCACCTACACCGAGCACGCCAAGCGCAAGACCGTCACCTCGCTTGACGTTGTCTACGCCCTCAAGCGCCAGGGCCGCACCCTGTACGGTTTCGGTGGTTAATTGTGTGCTTCTGCACAGCTTCGCCTGCTTGCTTGGAAACCGCCTCTGTTGAATGTCGGACAAAAGCACAGCTTAGAGCGCAACGTTCATTGGTCTTTCACAACGGCTTTGGGGTATGGATACATCACGTTGATTTACGGCGTTGGGGATCACACGAGACACTGGGAATGATAGTACTCAAGGCGTCGATAGGCAGACGCGTTTGTCTGAATTGAAACACCATAATGGTGACTTGAACATACAATGACAACAACAGCGACCTTGGCTGTCTGAACAGTGACTCGTGACGCGTTTCTATTGTTTTGGTCCACTTTTGCGAAATAGGCTGGCGCCCTGTCGACCTATTCACCCTCGTGATTGGTGCTTCTTCAAGAAGACCACCGCCTGATTATAAGTATTTCCGTCCCGCGGCTGCCACCCTCGCTCTAAACACGGGGCTCTTCACCTCCATATTTAGACTGTAAAAGGGACTCATGATGGCCTTGACCCAGTTCTCGTACACCTCCTGGAAGAAGTTCTTGATGGCCTCTTCGGTCGCAGGGCTCGTGGGGTTCGCCCCGATGGCGGCCGATGACCTAGACGACGCCGTGTTGGACGGGGCGGAGGGCTGGTGCAGGAGGAGGAACTTTACGTTGCCGCCCGTCACGAAGCAGGACACGTAGTTGTTGAAGAACTTGTCGACGACTTTGAGGTACCTTGTTGACATGAATCGTCAGCGCCAGAGCAGGGTGTTGGAGTGGAAAGGCTAAGAAGAAGAGGGAGAAGAAGAGGGTGGTGACTTGGGTTTCGTACGTACATTTGTCCCTGCGCCCATTGCACCTCCTCGACGATGTCGAGACTGCTGTGCAGGATGAACTGGTTCAGATGGCGGATCTGCTCGTTGAAGCGCGAGAGGCCGTCGCCGCCCTGCTTGGAGGTGCCGAACTCGTACTCGAAGAGGGGGTTGTCCTGCGTGCCGACGATGGCGAAGTAGTAGGACATGGCTTCCTTTTTTTTAAGATGGCGACATGGGCTTTTTGCCCGGATTCGCGCGGTCGTGTTGTTGTTCGTGAGTTTTCGATGGCAGTATACAAGATCCGTGCATGTAAATCGGTTGTCGGGGAGGTGCTGCGTTCCGCTGGGGGGGTATTTCGTTGCTGGCTGTCGACGAGCAGTTAGAGGTGAAGCTATCGCAATTGCGCCGATGCTGCTCAGCGAGGTACCGGATGGGGCCCGCAGGGCGGTCACTGCAAGGGGGGGCGGTGGGATACACGCCGGGGGGG